>OV651815.1:8220072-8231573 GCA_927349885.1 Psylliodes chrysocephalus
TTTTATTTATTTTTATTTATTTTTATTTATTTTTATTTATTTTTATTTATTTTTATTTATTTTTATTTTTTTTATTTATTTTTATTTATTTTTATTTATTTTTATTTATTTTTATTTATTTTTATTTATTTTTATTTATTTTTATTTATTTTTATTTATTTTTATTTATTTTTATTTATTTTTATTTATTTTTATTTATTTTTATTTATTTTTATTTATTTTTATTTATTTTTATTTATTTTTATTTATTTTTATTTATTTTTATTTATTTTTATTTATTTTTATTTATTTTTATTTATTTTTATTTATTTTTATTTATTTTTATTTATTTTTATTTATTTTTATTTATTTTTATTTATTTTTATTTATTTTTATTTATTTTTATTTATTTTTATTTATTTTTATTTATTTTTATTTATTTTTATTTATTTTTATTTATTTTTATTTATTTTTATTTATTTTTATTTATTTTTATTTATTTTTATTTATTTTTATTTATTTTTATTTATTTTTATTTATTTTTATTTATTTTTATTTATTTTTATTTATTTTTATTTATTTTTATTTATTTTTATTTATTTTTATTTATTTTTATTTATTTTTATTTATTTTTATTTATTTTTATTTATTTTTTATTTATTTTTATTTATTTTTATTTATTTTTATTTATTTTTATTTATTTTTATTTATTTTTATTTATTTTTATTTATTTTTATTTATTTTTATTTATTTTTATTTATTTTTATTTATTTTTATTTATTTTTATTTATTTTTATTTATTTTTATTTATTTTTATTTATTTTTATTTATTTTTATTTATTTTTATTTATTTTTATTTATTTTTATTTATTTTTATTTATTTTTATTTATTTTTATTTATTTTTATTTATTTTTATTTATTTTTATTTATTTTTATTTATTTTTATTTATTTTTATTTATTTTTATTTATTTTTATTTATTTTTATTTATTTTTATTTATTTTTATTTATTTTTATTTATTTTTATTTATTTTTATTTATTTTTATTTATTTTTATTTATTTTTATTTATTTTTATTTATTTTTATTTATTTTTATTTATTTTTATTTATTTTTATTTATTTTTATTTATTTTTATTTATTTTTATTTATTTTTATTTATTTTTATTTATTTTTATTTATTTTTATTTATTTTTATTTATTTTTATTTATTTTTATTTATTTTTTTTTATTTATTTTTATTTATTTTTATTTATTTTTATTTATTTTTATTTATTTTTATTTATTTTTATTTATTTTTATTTATTTTTATTTATTTTTATTTATTTATTTTTTTATCTATTTATTAAAAAGCGATACCCCTATATAAACTTTCCCACATTTCCCCCTTTCTCCCATTTCTCCCCTTTATCTGCTTTCTTTCCTTTCTCCCATTTTACCCCATTATCTCATTTCTTTTCTGTCTTCCCTTTCTCCCCTTTTTCCCTCTTTTTACCCTTAAAATATAAAATTCCAGAATTCTTGAAACACACCATAATTTTTTTGCGATCAGTAACTATAATTCCAATTTTCAAGTTCCCACCTCTTAAAAATTATACTTACTTGTATAAAAACTATTAACCCCCTTTCACCCCCTATGAAAATCCAAAAACCCTTAAACATGTCATTATTTATTTATGCTCAGTAGATGAATTTCAAATTTTCATGTTTCACTACTACTATGCAAAATATCATTTTTGTAAAAAATAAAAACAAATCTATCCCACGGGAACCGTTCATTTTTTCGGGATAAAAAGTAGCCTATGTGCTTTTCCAGACTATAATGTATCTTTGTACCAAATTTCATTTATAAAAAAGTCTTGCCTAAGAGAGCTTGGAGGCTAGCAGAACACTGCGTAAGTCTGTCATCAGGATCTGATTGAGGGAAAAACACGCTACTTGGAATACCATTAGAAGCTGGTTCGAATCGAAATCCAACAGACATCAGAAGTTCTTTCCAGCCACATACAGAACCAACCTTAAACATTAAAATTTTAAAAAATTATACAATTTAGATCCCAGCTACAAAATAACCAACTTTGTTCTCAATTGATTTTTGTGTAGTATACATTGCATTCTTCTGTCCTCTATGGATTCTTTGCAAGCTCTTTTCCACCAAATGCAATGTTACTCTCAAAGCATCTCTACACTTCTCGGGATGTTTAAGAAGTTCACAAAGAGCTTGACCCATTAAAGCCACTTTATTGGACAGCCTTACGTTGGAACCTATAAGGACGAATCCAGCCCAGTTTGCAGGATGGGCAAAATGTTTGGTATGTTGAACAGTCTGCATAGCCTCCACTAGAGCCCTAAAAAAAACATATACATCATCACAAAAGTAAGAAAATACTTAAATTTATACCTTGCTGCTCTGGTTCCTTGCAATAAAGCTGAGTAGAACGCTCTAAGAAGAATTTTGGTAGCTGTCTCAGGTACCGGCCATAGTGACACAAGAACAGTTTGAGCTCCTGCGGCAAGTAGAGATCGCACTAATGCTACTAGACCATCAGAAGTTGCCCAACCTTGAGGCTCCCTTGTGTGCGAAGAGCTTATCTACAAAAACAGATATGACGAACATATCTTTTTACAAATAAATCTTGTTACGTACCACTACAAGCCTAGCTGAAAGTTTAAGGGAAAGAATGTCGGCTGCGCTAAGAAGGAATTCTGAAAGTGATGGAAGTTCTGCAGAAACAGATAATTCATTGTGTTCTTCCTCTTCGCTGTTGTCAGTCATATATAATCTCTTTGACTGCGTTTGATCTAGAACCTGTAAAATCTCAACTTAAGATCCAAATTTCATTCTATTATTAATATATTTACCTCGGCAGGACTTAGTACTAAAGAAGATAGTTTCCAAGATACATGAGTTGCAAAGTGAATACATTCGGCCTCTTGAATTTGACTAATAACCTGCTCTTTAGTCGCTAATGATCCAACCAATGCTTGTGTCTGTAACAGCTCAGCTACCATAGTTGCTTCTTGTTCAGATTGAGGTATATCTTTCCAACCCCAGTGTTCTGTAACTGCGCTTGGCAATTTAGGATTACCAACTACAATGCTTCTAACCTGTAAAATTCGATAAAGTCGTTAAGAAATGCTTGTAAAGCATAAATATCTGGGTCCTTACTGTACTTACTGTTTCATCTTGTTTTCTCAATCGTCCCGATCGAAGTGTGCTTAAATTGGGTACCACAAATAATGAAAACCTTTCACATAGGTATTCGGAATTTTCATTAGCAGAACGAAGTAACGGGAATGGTACCAAATATAGATCTCCTTCCAGGACCAAAATCAGTTCTCTTCTATTAGAACCATCTTTTGAAGAGGAACCTAAAATAATCCAATAACAAATTATATTTAAACCTCAAATCTTGCAAGAAATCTTACCTTTAGATGTCAAATATTCTTCAAACGGTTGTAGAAGCATTGTATACAGAGTGTGCAGACAACTAGGTCCTTTCCAACTTTGACGTCTTCCCACTCTGGTAGATCCTTGAGTACTAGCACTAGATCGAGTGCTTCCTAGAAATGTTTTGTTTTAAATATAATAAATTTATGATATTAGTGTTAATACTACCTTGTAGAGACGCTACTGATCCTCCAACGCTGCCAAGTGAAAATAGAGAACTCAAAGAATAGTTACTAGAGTTCATGAGATGTTGACGATTCACCATTCTTAGAAAACCTGTTCTCTCTGATAAAGTATCATCTGCATGATCTTCAGCTATAGTTGGACATGATGATGCTTCCAATCCAAGACTGTCTCTTACTGAATTTACTAATTTTTCTAACAAACCTGTTCCAGAGGGCACTGGATCAATGTTGTCACACACAGAGTTGTCAGAAGATTCTGTTAAGGGAACGCAGTGGAACTTTACAACACCTGGAAAAAGTACAATATTATTTTTCATTTTAACTGTCAACATAATCAACTTTACCTTTTGTTGGTAAAATTAGCCAAGAATACAGGAATCCAGCCGCAATACTGTAATATAATACGGCCGCTCTCTGTCTATTAACTATATCTTTGATATGATCTAAATTATTCATTCCAAATTCTTCAATTCTACTATTCCTTGATTTCATTTTTAATTCGCCCCAACCTTGGCGTTCTAGCAATAGATCCACAAATGCCCGGTTTCTTCCTCTTTCTGCCATCAGAAGGGCTTCTTCATGTCTGTTTAAGCCTAAAATATTCATGTATAAATGTTGGCCTTAGTTTAGATCTGTAACTTTCACATATCAAATACTTACATACTAGTACACGCTGTAATACTTGATAGCTTGAAGATTGTAGTTCGAACAATGACAATTTATAATCTTGAGAGTTTTTAGTTTCTCTTCGAATATTTTCCAGTAAATGCGTAGTGATTTCTAATTGCTTTTGAGCACCTTCCAAATCGCCGTTTGCCCAAAGAGCTAAGCCTAACCTGTTTCTGATTTTAGCCTACGAAATATTATTTTTTAAAAATGTTCAGATAAATAGAAGAGTTTTTAACTTACTTCTTCATCTCTACGTCCTAGAGACTCTGCAATTGCTAATCCTTGGGTCAAGTAGGTCACTGCTTGAGTTCGATTTCCTAACAGTTGATGGACTCTTCCCAACGCGCTGTAAGCAACAGTTTTCGCCAATTGGTCATTGGTTGATGATGCAATGGATAAATGCTTTTGTTGGTACCCCACAGCTTCATCTAAATTGCCCAAAGCCTCATATACAGCCCCTAAAAAGACGATAAAAATTAGTCCAATAAAAACAATTTATGTTTTTGATACTACCTAGATTTCCGCAGGCTCTACTTTGTAAATTTGGAATTTCTAATTGTTCAGATATTCCTAATTCATTCATGTGGTATTGTAAAGCTGTTGAAAACTCGCCCATTTGATAACAAACCAATCCAAGTCCGCAAATAGCATCTGCTTCCATAACTTTGTCATCTAAATAAAATGAAATCATTTTTAAGAACCGCCTCACATGTAGTTCAACTAAATTGATGATCGTAATAACTTACTTTGCTCTAGTGCAATATTTCTTTGATGTTCAAGACAAGATACGGCCTGCTCCAGATTTCCTAATGTCGCGTGAAGTTGTCCAAGTTCTCCATACGCAGCTGCTTTAGCATCTAAGTTACCTAATTCATGAGAAACGACAAGTCTCTTTTCTAAACATACTAAAGCTTGTTGAAGATTGCTCAAAGACCTTTGTGATTGACCTGAAACATACTTTAAAAGTAGTGCCTTAGTTCATCTTGATATGAATACGAGTTATTCACCTAATCCTCTATAAGCTCTTTCTTGATCTCTTGGACTTTTTAATTTTAAAGATATGGCCAAATATTGTTCATGACACTTAACAGCTTCTTCAGGATCACCTAATGCATCATAACAGTCACCTAAGCTACCAAATGCTCTCCCTTTATCCAACTGGGCCGTAGGAGAACTCAGTCTTTCTAAAGTTGCAAGCTGTTGTTCAAAATAGCCAATAGCGTCTTCGTAGTGTCCCATATTCAGCCTAAAACAAAATAAACAGTAAAAGCGAATTACTTTTTTGGCATTCTGAGAAGAATAACCTCGCTATTCCCATGTTTCCGTACGCTTGAGCTTCTACAGCACAATCTTGAAGTTCTTGTGCTCTTTCTAATTGTTCTTGATAACATTTAACAGCATGAGTGTAATTTCCTAAAGACATATGTACAGCTCCTAAATGCCCATGTGCTCGGCATTCTCCTGGCAATTCTGACAATTCCTGACGAAGAGTTAATTCTTGAGTGTGATAACCTTAAAAATATATAACTTATATCTAAAAAAATCTGACTAATTTTATGTATTTGTGCATTTGATAAGTTACCTAGAGCCTTGTCAAATTTTTTTATCAGTCTATGAGCTATTCCCAAGGCTCCACAAGCTGCTGCTTCCATACTTCTATCCCTGTTACCTCGAGCCAGTGCTAATTGTCTATGATACATCTTTATAGCTTCTTCTGGTTCTTCTAGTTTTATGAGTACGTCGCCAATGTTACCAAGAGCTCTAAATTTTCCTAAAAATAAAAGTTACTATAGAAAAAAGAGTACATCTTAAGACGTAATAATGTTATATTTCTTACCCGATAAGTTATTAGTCATATGTGCTATGGCTAGGAAGTATTTCTGGCACTCCAGAGCATTATCTAGTTGCCCTAAAGCTAGATGAGCTAAACCTAGGTTGCAATAAGCTCTACCCATGTTCATTTTGTCTTGTAAATCTTTGGCTAGAGCTAAATCTTGATCATAATACCTAACTGCCTCCTTATAGTGGCCAATACAATAATGTGCATATCCTAAAAACGATAAGTTAAAAAATCTGCTAGTATTTCAGTTTAAACATGTTTACCGAGAAAATGACAAGCCTTAGCTTCCCCTTCAACATCAGAAAGTTCCTGAGATATCATCAAATACTGTTCATAGTAAGGGATTGCTTCAGTAAACTCAGATCGAGAGCTCAAACAATTTGCCAAATTTAGTAAAGCACATGCTTCACCTGCTGCGTCTTTAAGATCTCTTGCAATACCTAAATGAGCTCTATAATGCAATAACGCCATATCGTGTGCTCCTAAGGCTTGATAAGCTACTGCTAAATTTCCATGTGTGCTGGCCTCTGAACTTCTATCATGAACTTCTTTGCTAATTGTGAGCTCCTGTTTGTGATATTTAATAGCAGATTCGTAAAATCCGGCAGCAGAATAAGCATTTCCGATATTTCCAAATGCTCTACCCATCCCTGCCCTATCCTGAAGATTTCTTGCTATAGCTAGATGGGCTTGATGAAGTTTCAGGGCAGCATCATTCTCACCTGAATGAAAAAAAAAAGATGTTTAGTCTCTAATATGTTTCCAGAAAAAGGAAGAAAGCTTCTTACCTAGAAGTTGGTAAACAATTCCAAGATTTGAGCAGGCTCTACCTTCTCCAACTTTGTCTCGAGTACTAAGAGCTACATCTAGCTGTCTTTCGTGCCATTGTTTTGCTTGAACATAATCGCCAGCACACCTCGAGGCATGACCTAATCCTGCGTAAGCCCTGGCTTCTACAGATCTACAAACAATAAAATTGAAATAGGTTCATTATAAAAGAAGAAAAACGCACTTGTCTCCGATAGCTTGAGCTAGCCTTAATACTTTTTCATGGTACACGACAGCTTGAGCAAAGTTGCGCTTGTAATGGTGACTGGAACCTAAATTGCTATAAGCTCTGGCTTCTTCAACCTATATGAAGAATATCAAACATTGTTTATAGTTAGAATAAAATATACAATTTTAAAATTTGTGACTTGATATTTACCTGATTTCCTAATCTTCTCGCAATTCTCAAATGTTGGGTATGGCAATCCACAGCTGAATCAAAGTCACCCATAGCTAGATAAACAGCACCCACATTGCCTATCTCCCTAGCTTCTTGTAATTTATCACCCATTTGTTTGACCAGCTGCACACACTGCTTATGAGACGCCAGAGCATTTGGATAGTCACCTATCGCAGTATAAACATGACCTAAGGAAGTGAGTGCAGCCGCTGCAGCTTGAGTGTCCTATTATTTTAGAGAGAATAAATAGTACTAGATACTTGGGTAATAATTTATTATATCTTACTTTGCATTTCATGGCTAGAACTAGTTGGTATCTATGTGCTGTTAGAGCTTCTTTATAAGAGCCTTGGCTAAAGTAGGCTGAGCCTAAGTTACCGTGGGCTCTACATTCACCTGCGGTGTCTCCTAAACTTTTGGCTATTGCAAGATCTTGTTGCATAAATCTGAAATAAGTATAAAACGGGTTGAGAAGTGAATTAATGTTTTTTTTCAAACCTACCCTATGGCTTGGTCTAGCTGATTTAGAGCCCAATGCGCAGAGCTTAAAGCGCTAAAAACAGATCCACGTAATTTTAAAGAACATGAACCTATTCTTAGAGCTGATTCTAAGACGTTAACTGCCGCGTGGTAGAGGCCTGCTGCCAAAAGTTCCTAAACATTGAGGTATTTTTTATTTTTTTGTTTAAGATTATTTTAATTTAACTCACTTGTCCGATTACAGAAATTAATACAAACGGACTTTGGTCCAATTTCATAACTTCAAGTTGTTCCAAGGTCGGTTCCAAGTGGTGTCTAAGAGGCGATTTGATTGATGCTTCAACAAGGCCAGAAAGTAGCTGTTGGGATCTAGGATCTTGAGCCAGCCCTTGACTGAAAGCCGCCAAGGCATCTCCGTGTCTGCCCAAACATTGGAGAGCCACTCCTTGTCTAAAATCATTATAACGATTCATATGGCACCGCCACTGAATAGTGCAATACAATATAGTGCAAAAGCAGCAGAGCCAGTATAAAACAGCTCAGAAAAAAATAGCGCATTCACAAGAAGCAATCAGATAAAATAGCGCCTAAGAAAATGACGTTAGGACATAATAAAGTCATAATAAAATAACGAGAATTTAAAAAAACGCTGGATCAAAATATAACAGGAAAAATTAGCACTCCAGGCCGAACAGGTTAGGTAAATTGGTTAATTATTTTTGAATTTTTCCATTTTTATGTATAATTTTTTCTTGTGAACGTTAGGTCAGTTTTTTTTTAATTTAATAATAATAAATAATAAAAAGGTTATGTTTGTCGCTATTTAGTGCTAATGTATCCAACAGTATTTTTTTCAGTCGCTATTTTCTCTGCGTGTTTTTGTCACCACGGTGTTTTCCCTTCCGCCTTTTTGGTACAGAGGTATTTTGTCCTGCTCTATTTTGTACCAGCGCTATTTTTTTAATGCTATTTTGACTTTGGGCTATTTTGTCCTGCTTCATTTCACCCAACGCCATATTGTCCTACGGTATTTAGTGGCAGGTTTATAGAGCACCTAATGTTACTTTTCTATATTGAATTTGTCCAAATGAATTTTGGAATATTACCTGTAGTAGGCTTTGGGCCACGTAGGGCACATATCTCTGGCGGTGATGGCATCTTGCAGAGCCTGTGCAAATAGGCCTTGTTTTAATCTTGCAGCTGATCTATTGGAGTACAAGATGTGGTTGGTGGGATCTAATTGGAGGGCGTCAGTGTAGAGAGACACAGCTGTGGCGAAGTCGCCACTTTGACAAGCCGCGTTAGATTGTCGAACCTAGAAAATAACTGTATTTGTATAAAACAGCGATTTATATATGATAGAACTTTAAAGTGATACATCTAAAATACGTACAAAAATACTGTTAGAAAGATTAAAACCTAAACTTGAGAAAAATAATCATGTTTTATATACAGTAAAAGGTCTTTACAAAATCATACCACATATTCCTTAGACCAAAATAAGTCGATTTAAGTAAAATTACCTTAGTACAAAGTTGCTTCGTTTGGGCTCCAGAGGGCATATGCGACTTTGCTGAAATTTGGTATAATGGTATAGTGGCAAAAAAATGGTATTAAAATTTTATCCGATAATAATACATAGACGTAGAACTTGATTTTTTAAATAATTGCACCTTTAAAAATTCTACGCCAATGGAATAAAAAAAATTTGAGTATGAAATTTAGATTGCGCAACTCATTTACTTTAAAAAAGGTACTCTTGATCAGACTCGATTACTCTCATGGTTTTCGCTAAATTTCTCTTTTAATAATTTAGAGTGTATAGGTTTCACAAAAATATTTATTTACAACATAATCAAAATAGAGATTTTACAAAAATTGTTCAAAATGTTCACCATTTTCACGCATACAAAGATTTATATGTACGTCGAAGAAAATTAAGATATATCCTTTCCATAACTTCTTCATCACCTCTAAGATTGTTTATTGCCAGAGTTGTTCCTCATTTTCTACAGGTTCCCTGTAAACTGTGGATTTCAGATGTCCACATGAAAAGTAATCCATCGGTGTTACGTCTGGGGAACGTGGTGGCCAGTTTACAGGTGCGTCATTACCTCTGCCTATCCATTTGTGTGGATATTGTTCATTCAAGTGGTTTCTAACGTTTAAAGAAAAATGTGGTGGAGCTCCATCTTGCATAAACCACATATCTCTCCGAAGTTGGAGAGGTAAATCTTCTAACAATTCTGGGAACGTATTTTGTAGAAAATCCAAATAATTTTCTCCAGTTAATCTTCGTGGAAGTATGACAGGACTAACAATGAAATTACCAATTATTCCAGCCCACACATTAATTTTGAATTAGTGCTGAAAATGGTTTACCTTTATTGCATGAGGATTTTCAACGGCATAAACATGTTCATTATGGGTATTAGTTATACCTCTTCTTGTAAAACCCGCTTCATCGGTAAAGAGAACCTTCTTGACAAAGTTTGAATCTCTTTCTCTTTGCATATTAACAAATCGACAAAAACCCAAACGAATTTGAGGATCATGGACTAATAATTCTTGTACTGGCTTCTTATGGATGGATATAGCAATTGTTCTCCAAGCACTTTATGAACGACATCTTTACTTATTCCTAGTTCCCTTTCAATTCGTCTGGTGCTTAATTCTGGATCTTCTTCAACACGTTCTAAAATGTCTTCTTCAACTTCAGGAATCCTTACAAAACGTTCTCTTCGATTATCAACAGTGTTGGGAGCAAAGGAACCAGTCTCCCGAAGACGTTTCTCAACAGCAGCAAAAGTTGGGTGGCTAGGTACACGACGATTTGGAAACCTTTCAGAGTACACCCTGACACTCTCTCGAGCATTTCCTTCACAAAATCCTAATGTCAGTAACATATCGGTATATTCTGCATTGGTATATTGTACAGCCATATTAATAAACCACGCATTTGTTTTTTTAATTATTGAGTCAGATAGAACACTTTCAATCGTTAACAAGAGATTAGGTGTTAAAACTGGACAATATTTTTATTTAGATGAAACTATGGAAACCAACAATAAATGTTTTTGTATACGTATTGCAGGCAAATAATTAATATTCCTCAAAAAATCGTACATGGCAAGAATCGAGTATTTTTGTTAAAAGTCTCGATTAGAGGTGTTGAAGAAGATATGAAAAAAGTACATTTTTATGTTTTTCATCGTATAAAATTTTGTCCGATAATAATACATAGGCGTAGAACTTGATTTTTTAAATAATTGCACCTTTAAAAATTCTACGCCAATGGCAAAAAAGGGGTTTGAGTATGAAATTTGGATTGGGTACTCGTTTACTACAAAAAAGTACCCTTGATAATACTCGATTTACTCTCATGGTTTTGACAAAGTTTGTGTTTTAATAATTATTGTTTATGTTCTAAAATTACTAAAATGCAAATTTCGTCAAAACCATGAGAGTAATCGAGTCTTATCAAGAGTACCTTTTTTAAAGTAAATGAGTTGCGCAATCTAAATTTCATGCTCAAACTCCTTTTCTTCCATTGGCGTAGAATTTTTAAAGGTGCAATTATTTAAAAAATCAAGCTCTACGCCTATGTATTATTATCGGACAAAATTTTAATACGATTTTTTTTGCCACATAAAACTCTACCAATATACCA
>OV651815.1:8232073-8252420 GCA_927349885.1 Psylliodes chrysocephalus
GATTATATTAAGAATAGTGCTATTGAGGAATGCATTTATTTTCATTATGATATTTCAAAATTAAAAGCCCTTTGATTTTTTTTCTCGGAAACTGGAAGGAATTAAAAATTTAAAATATATGCATATTCTAGATATTATTGCCTAATATATTTTTCCAAAATTTTAATTTTTTAAAAAAATCTGTTTTTTGAGATATCCTTGTCCGAAAATTATAAGGGGTGCTGTAATCAATCACCTTAAATAGAATAGAAAATACATCATTTTTCTTTATATCGAATGTACAGAATTTATATTTGTCTCAATATTTCTTCTAACTTTCTACTGACTCAGATTCAAAAATAGATACCCTGTGGCGCGTTCAGATGCGTTTACGTGGGATTAGATGTTTACAAGTAAGTGTAGTTATTTTTATTCCTTTAAAAATTTAGGATACTTTGGTTCAGCATTCTACTTTTCCATTTACGCATATTAAAACTTACAAAAAGTGGTCTGTGCAGATCTATTCCAGATAACTGAAAAAATTACCGTTATGAAACATTTTTGTATACATTGCTGTTTACGAAGATGGAGAAGGGGTTATCTACTAAAAGAAATAATTCTAATTTGCTCAATCAGTTAATTTTAAATACTTGTTGCGTTAACATGTATTTTCTTGTGGAGTTTAAAGACAGCGTGTTATACATTTGTCCAAGAAGTCGTGTTTCTTTAATTAAAGAAGCCACTGGGGTCTATTCTGTAACAATTCCTTTATATTTAAGGAGGTCCTTTCGCCACCAATGTTAAATAAAAAATATTAGATTATGACTAAAATGAATTTTTTTCTAATAGTAGATGTCCTTATTTATCTAATAGTGAACTTTTAACTATACCTTACCGTGAAAATTTTTGAGAATTTTTTTTTTAAAAATGTGTGTGTTTGTACAGTGTCTTATGAGAAAGTAAGACTTCAACAACAATTTTCAAATTATTATTAATTTTACTATTATTTATTGATTAGATGGAGTAGAAAAAAACTAAAAATAAGGTTTTTGAAATATTTAGGTTTTGTTTTTTACAATAAAATATATAGGTTACCGTGGAATTTATTGAGAAATTATTATTAAGAAATCACAAAAAATTTTCAATTAGGTTACTTGAAAATTTTTTGTGATTTTTTAATATTAATTTCTCAATAAGTTCCACGGTTTACTATATATATTTTATTGTATAAAACAAAATCTAAATATTTCAAAAACCTTATTTTTAGTTTTTTCTACTCCATCTAATCAATAAATAATAGAAAATTCTCAAAAATTTGCAAGGTAAGGTATAGTTAAAAGTTCAGTATTAGATAAATAAGGACTTCAACTATTAGAAAAAAATTAATTTTAGTCATAATCTAATAACTTTTTTTTAACATTTAAGGCAAGAGGTGTGCCGAAAGGACCTCCTTAACGTCCTTTATTCTTCTTTACTTCTGTCATTATTTAAACGGATCTTTAAAATACATTAGAGGACTATCTTAAACAAATCTGTTTAAATAATGACAGAAGTAAATTAACGAATACAAACATATTTTTAAAGGTCGCCAATATTTTTAAAGGCCGTTAAATATAAAGGAATTGTTACAGAATAGACCCCACTGTCTGTGTACAGATAAGAAAAGTATAGGAATCATAATTTTTTTTCGAGCTCGAGTTTTCGACGGATTTTTACGTTTTGGGGTCCCCTGAATTCGTTGTGACTATTTTCACGATGATGTGTGTGTGTGTGTGTGTGTGTGTGTGTGTGTGTGTGTGTGTGTGTGTGTGTGTGTGTGTGTGTGTGTGTGTGTGTGTGTGTGTGTGTGTGTGTGTGTGTGTGTGTGTGTGTGTGTGTGTGTGTGTGTGTGTGTGTGTGTGTGTGTGTGTGTGTGTGTGTGTGTGTGTGTGTGTGTGTGTGTGTGTGTGTGTGTGTGTGTGTGTGTGTGTGTGTGTGTGTGTGTGTGTGTGTGTGTGTGTGTGTGTGTGTGTGTGTGTGTGTGTGTGTGTGTGTGTGTGTGTGTGTGTGTGTGTGTGTGTGTGTGTGTGTGTGTGTGTGTGTGTGTGTGTGTGTGTGTGTGTGTGTGTGTGTGTGTGTGTGTGTGTGTGTGTGTGTGTGTGTGTGTGTGTGTGTGTGTGTGTGTGTGTGTGTGTGTGTGTGTGTGTGTGTGTGTGTGTGTGTGTGTGTGTGTGTGTGTGTGTGTGTGTGTGTGTGTGTGTGTGTGTGTGTGTGTGTGTGTGTGTGTGTGTGTGTGTGTGTGTGTGTGTGTGTGTGTGTGTGTGTGTGTGTGTGTGTGTGTGTGTGTGTGTGTGGTGTGTGTGTGGGTGCGCGCGCGCCTGCGCCTGCCCAAAAACACTACATTTTTAAGGCTTTATTTTGGCCTGCGATAAAATTATCAAATTGTTGGGCATAGTCGGATAATTTGAAAGGTACTTTAGGAGGTTGTTTTTCTACTTTATATGTTGTTTTTCTACTTTATGAAATATATCTGTTAAATACGCCCGGAGAACAAAATTCTTCATATAAAAGTTGCTTGTAATGTTATTCTCTGTAATTTTTGTCTTTTACATAATTTGCCTAAAATGGTATTCGAGAAATTTGACAAAAAGTGCAAAATTCTAATTTTTATGAAAATTGGTAAACTTAAAGTTGTTTGCGATATGGATCTCTATTTTCTCTAAAATGAACAGTAAAAAAAATTAAATCCGAATTTGTTAAGGCAAGATAATCTGTGTCAGCTGAGCAGTAGTCTTGTTTTTGTATATATTTTTTTCGACAATTTTTTACTAGTTTCAAAAATATATAAGTAGGTTTTTAGGTTATTTAGGTTTTTAAGATTTTATAGGGTCCTATAGGTTTTTTTATAGGTTTTATAGGTTTTATAGGTTTTATAGGTTTTATAGGTTTTATAGGTTTTATAGGTTTTATAGGTTTTATAGGTTCTATAGGTTTATAGGTTTTATAGGTTTTATAGGTTTTATAGGTTTTATAGGTTTTATAGGTTTTATAGGTTTTATAGGTTTTATAGGTTTTATAGGTTTTATAGGTTTTTATAGGTTTTATAGGTTTTATAGGTTTTATAGGTTTTATAGGTTTTATAGGTTTTATAGGTTTATAGGTTTTATAGGTTTTATAGGTTTTATAGGTTTTATAGGTTTTATAGGTTTTATAGGTTTTATAGGTTTATAGGTTTTATAGGTTTTATAGGTTTTATAGGTTTTATAGGTTTTATAGGTTTTATAGGTTTTATAGGTTTTATAGGTTTTATAGGTTTTATAGGTTTTATAGGTTTTGTAGGTTTTATAGGTTTTATAGGTTTTATAGGTTTTATAGGTTTTATAGGTTTTATAGGTTTTATAGGTTTTATAGGTTTTATAGGTTTTATAGGTTTTATAGGTTTTATAGGTTTTATAGGTTTTATAGGTTTTATAGGTTTTATAGGTTTTATAGGTTTTATAGGTTTTATAGGTTTTATAGGTTTTATAGGTTTTATAGGTTTTATAGGTTTTATAGGTTTTATAGGTTTTATAGGTTTTATAGGTTTTATAGGTTTTATAGGTTTTATAGGTTTTATAGGTTTTATAGGTTTTATAGGTTTTATAGGTTTTATAGGTTTTATAGGTTTTATAGGTTTTATAGGTTTTATAGGTTTTATAGGTTTTATAGGTTTTATAGGTTTTATAGGTTTTATAGGTTTTATAGGTTTTATAGGTTTTATAGGTTTTATAGGTTTTATAGGTTTTATAGGTTTTATAGGTTTTATAGGTTTTATAGGTTTTTATAGGTTTTATAGGTTTTATAGGTTTTATAGGTTTTATAGGTTTTAATAGGTTTTATAGGTTTTATAGGTTTTATAGGTTTTATAGGTTTTATAGGTTTTTATAGGTTTTATAGGTTTTATAGGTTTTATAGGTTTTATAGGTTTTATAGGTTTTATAGGTTTTATAGGTTTTATAGGTTTTATAGGTTTTATAGGTTTTATAGGTTTTATAGGTTTTATAGGTTTTATAGGTTTTATAGGTTTTATAGGTTTTATAGGTTTTATAGGTTTTATAGGTTTTATAGGTTTTATAGGTTTTATAGGTTTTATAGGTTTTATAGGTTTTATAGGTTTTATAGGTTTTTAAGTTTTTTCAAAAATTATTGTCACTATCGATATAAAGAAGAAGGAATTATGAGCTTTGATGAAATGTTGTTTTTATATACACTCATTTTTGCACCCTTTCTCCCGAGAGTTGATTAGTAAAATTGTGCTCTTAATATTTTACTTAAATAAACTAAAAATACCTAAAATTGTATATTTGTCAGTCTTAGGTTTTAAAAAACTTTAAAAACCTAGGTGCAAAAAACCTGTACCTGCCAACCCTGGTTCTACTATACCTATTCTAGAAAAAGTAGCTCATTGAATCAATCACCTCTTTTAGCAAGATTAAGTAAATATATATTAAACTTTACTATTTGAATAATTTGAAACTCTTGTTTTTGCAGATTCAAACCTCTTAAGAAACCCCATAAAAAACATATTAATTGAAAAAATGGAAAGATAATCAATTATTCAATAAATGAGAATTAAACAAAATAGAGTGAAATTTACTCGTATTAATGATTATGTAGGTACGTTTCAATTCAACTATACAGTTGGGACTGTCAATCTTTACGCGTCCGTCATAAACTCGAGTCAAATTAATTACAGAAAAATTGTTATAGTTAAGAAACTAACGAGAATTGGGGAGGAAATTTAGAAATAAATTGACGAACAACCAAGCGTTAAAACAAAGTATATTCTCGTTTAAATTTTGAAATAATCTGGATCCAAAAACAAAAATTAACTAAACAATCGGTTTTAAAACCTACCTATAATACAATAATACGCAACACAAAAAAAAATGTATAGACTCAAAAACTTGAAACTGAGACGAATGATCAGTTTGAAAGATAACATTGGGTAAATCAAATCAGAAATGTAAAATTTAGAGTACGCGTCGATCAGAATATGCCTGTTGTTGCATAGTTCTCTTTTTAGTGTAGGAAAATAGAAAATTCCCTGAAAAATAATCCTTTGAAAGGATAAGTCAAAAGATCGGGTGTCATTAATGGGAATAAATGATGTAAAAATCTATATAATGTCTGTAACAAAGTTACTTTTAATGCTCTAAAGCAGTGTTACTCAAAGTGTGTTCCTCGCTTCCCGTTGTTACTCGTATCTCGTGTAGTTTTACTTTACTCGTATACTCATTTAGTTTTTTTAGCTGTTTTCTTTTCTTTTTATTTCAATATTTACCTATTCACAGCCCTATTTATATTCGAGATCTATAAAGTCAATAAGACAAGAAATTTTAGATTATTTATTTTAAAACAAACTTAACTTTATAAAATTCCATGTACAAACACCTTTGTGGCACATAAAAATAATATGAAACAACAACTTCTGCAAAAGAACTTTACATTCCGTCAAATTTACTCAAATTAACCCAGTCCGAAAGAGTGCACTCTAGACTAATTTGATTCGACTTTCTGAACGAGAGTAGCTAAATGTCCAAATTGAACGCTTGACTGTTCTTGAACGAACCAAGACCAAATTGATCACACTCTTTTGGTCCGAGCGTGTTTCCTGGGGGTCAATTCTCGACTTTTATTCCCATGGGAAAATAAAATTTTCCCATGGGAATTCAGTTTTCGTATTCTCGGAATAAGCGGTGGAATATTTTCCAATGAGAAGTATGGGAAAATATTCCCCTGCTTACGAGCATTGGAAATTGTGTTTTCCAATGGGAATTGTACTAGAGTTTGCGCATTAAAGTCGAAAATTTGACGAAATACCACGCGAAAGACTAAGACATAACTAAAGATTATTGGATATCTTGGATTTTTGGTGAAATTGTAGTTCAAACATTTTTTTTGTGTATTTATAAATTGATATTATTTTATTTATGTTGGTATATTATTTTTACCTCTCTTTCACTAAGAAACTGATTTTCTTAAATTAGTTAGAAATTGTGGGAGCTGCTAAGGGACTGGCAAATAGGTAACACAAATAGAGAAATTTGTAGTAAATTTAATAAGACCTTTTCGAAAATTTTATTATTTCCGTTAACGAAAGAATTTCTTAGTTTCTCGAAACTTTCGTTGCTCTTTTATACAAAAGCTACTTTTTCTTTTTTCAATATGTGAAAAGAAAAACTAAAAATAACTCGAAAAGTTTTAATTATACATAATCGAATATTTTCACTTGTCCTCGGTCAAGCTAGCGATTGCTCGGCACGGCATCTGCTCCAGCGCAGAGGCTCGGCAGGTAATCGGTTACCCAAAAACCACAACAAATACAAATAATACCAACAGTAAATTTTAAAATATCTTTAATGTTATTGGTTATTTCGAAATATTCGTGAACTTAATATCAGACATACGTGAAACTATTATTTCCATGGGAATGTCTATTATGACAAGTTCGAAAATTGCATAACCTATTACCATGGGAATATAAGTAGTGGAATCTTTTCCCATGGGAAAATTTTCCAATGAACTCGAGAATCGAGCCCCTGAACGGTTTTCCTTATTCCCATAGACGCCAACTTTTGTTTTTCTCTAATGGGTCCGTACCATGATACATAAAGGTCTTCACCTCTTTCCGAAGTCCAAATATGTATTCTATTTTATTTCCGCTTGCTAAAAATAGGATTATTTTTACAAAGTAATACTGTTGCTCTTAAAATTATTTTACATTATTATTAGTATTTATAATTTTACATTTATAATGTATCTACTACGGCAATTAAAACACAAATTATCAGTTTAAAAACCGTTTTGTAGCCGCCTTGATCATTACAAACCAGATAATTTAGCAAATAGAGTCAATTAATTATTTAATTTATTGTTACCTACTTACCTACTTACCATATGGGTAGGTACTTAACTTAGTGTATCCACATACGTTTTACGCGGAAAATCTGTGGTTAGGAAAGTTAACTACAAGACAGTTTTATCTGAATCTAACAATTATTTATTGTTTTTATGAGGACATACTATAAATTTTTATGGAATTGATGTAAAAAAATCAAGAATAAAACTTAGTTGTGTTCCACTTTTTAAAGTATTTTTTAGCACCACTAGTCTAATCTCGTCAACCAATCTACAACCGGGTTACAAAACGCTCTACAATCAAGGTAACTATAATCAATGTGATGGCGTAATTATATTTATTAAATCGGAACTATATAGTTCGCATAAAGTTATAAAATTCGATAATAGTAATCTTATTAAATTAAAAATTTTGTTTGAAAATAAAAAAAATTGAAATCAATGCACTTTACAGATCTCCCTCTGATACCGACATCAATGGTTTCATAAACAATTTGACAAGTAGATTAGATAAAGATCAAGCTAATGTCGATTATTCTATATATGCAGGCGATATAAATATAGATCTTCTAAAAGATGCAGATTACATCAAATTATACTTAGATATGTTTAGAGAATTCGGCTATGTGTCGGCAATAAACACTCCTACAAGAATACATAAAGATAGTATAAGTTGCATTGATCACATATTTATTAAAAATAAATACAATCAGTTTGATACAATTATTCCTATTACTATAGAAACTGACATAACTGACCATTTCACATTATGTTAAATAATATTTTTAGAAAATAAAAAAATATCTGATCAACCAAACAATACATTTTTCCAACAAATTGATCATTCAAAGCTCATTGACACTGTTAAAGCTGTAGATTGGAATCAAGTATACTTCATACATGATCTTGAAGCTGCAACAAATACATTTATAAATATTTTGACAGACAGCATCCAAAAATGTACAAGATACACTAAAATTAAAAATATGTATAAAAAAAGATCAAACTGGTTAACCAAGTCCTTAATAAAAACGATAAACAAAAAAAATGAAATGTACAAAAAACTAAAAAATAACCCTGGAAACGAAAACATCAAAATTGAGTATATCAAAATTAAAAGCAATGTTAAAAAACAAATTAAAAAAACTAAATTAGAATATTACAAAAAAGAAATAGAGAAAGAAAGAAATAATTTCAAATTAATGTGGAAAACAATAAACGAAGTCCTTACAAACCCAGAACCGGCTAAACTGATAAATATTGAAAATGAAAACGGAGAAACTGTTACGTCGTGTCAAGAAATATCGGAAACTTTTAATAAATTCTTTATAAACGTTGGAAAAAAATTAGCACAAAAAATTGAAGTTGACAAAAATTATCAGGAATCTTGAAAGATAAACAATCATTCAATTTTTCTCTTACCTACAAATCCACGCTAAATAAAATTACTTAAAAAATAAAAAATCACCAGGAGATGGCCTAAAATCAGAAACATTAAAATCTATATCAGAATACATAGCAGATCCGTTAGCATTCTTAGCTAATAAAATGCTTCTAACTGGAATATTTCCTTCTGCCTTTAAAGTGTCAGTCGTTACACCAGTTTTTAAAAACGAAAAGAAAAGTGACATGATTAATTATAGACCTATCTCTTTAATTTCCAATCTCGCGAAAATTGTTGAAAAACTAATAAAAACCAGACTAACCAATTTTCTAAATAAACATAAAATATTATCAGATAATCAATTTGGATTTAAAGAAAAAACGAGTACACAAGACGCTATTAAATAACTACCATATATGATGCTCTAGATAAGGGAAGACCATCGCTAGGCGTGTTCGTTGACTTAACCAAGGCATTCGACACGGTTGATCATACACTTCTTCTAACAACGTTGGAAGATATAGGGGTGAGAGGTACTGCACATAATCTATTCAAAAGTTATCTAATCGATAGGAAACAAAAAGTAAAAGTAAATAAACATATTAGTAAAGAGGAAACAGTTATATGTGGTGCCCCTCAAAGCACAGTATTAGGACCAATACTTTTCATAATTTATTTAAACAATCTATTTTTATTGGAAGAGGAAAATAAAATAATAAGCTTCGCCGATGATACGGTAATATTTTATAATGACGATAATTGGTTTAGTCTTAAAAACAATGCTGAAAAGCACTTATTAAAACTTAAAACTTGGTTTGATTACTTTCGATTAATTTTAAAAAAACTTTATGCCTACCGTTTGCTTATCATCAATCATCTCTTCCAACATTTGAACTAACCATCCAGAAAACAATAAAAATACCCCCTTCAAATCAAATAAAATATCTAGGAATTTTTATCGACAGCAACTTGAGGTGGAATATTCATATCAATTTTCTCCTAAAAAAATTACGATCAATACTTTATCGATTCAGACAGATCTCAGAGTTTCTAGATTTTAAGCAAAAGAAAATTATATCGGGTGTTCAAATTAAAGTGTTACAGTTAAATACCGCCGAAAATATGCATTTTAGAAAAAAAAGTTTCAGACAAAAGTTTTATAGTTTTTTGGGGGAAACATTTTGGCTGAATTAATTTTTTTATAGCTGACCATAATATGGCCATATCGAGGTAAACTTTGTTTTTTTAAATGGGAATCCCATTTTTTCTTACATATTCTTAAAGTACATAAAAAAATAAGAAACTTTTGAGGGAAATATTTTTTTTATTGGACTTTTACTTTTTGAGTAACAGCTACTTGAAAATGTTGTTGCGCGAAAAAAAAGTTGGCCATATTATGGTTAGCTAAAAAAACGATTTTAGCCAAAAGTTTTTCCCTACAAAACTATAAAACTTTCGTCTGAAACGTTTTTTTTTTTATAAAAAGCGGTATATAGCTGTAACGCTTTAATTTAGAACACCCGGTATATGAAATTTTAATAGAATCACATATCAGGTATGGAATTATAGGTTGGGGAGGAGTAGCTCGAACTTACCTGAATTCATTAGAAGTTCTTCAAAGAAGATTCTTAAAAAATATGTTAAATAAAAACCGGCTTTATCCAAGTGACCAACTATATAGAGACTCTAAAATATTAGATTGCCGTCAGCTATTCTTTTTCCAGATCTGCAGTACACAATTTCTGACAAAAACACTCTATTGACCGAAGCACATGAATACAATACAAGACAAAGAGGAACATATATACTTCTACCATTGTATAAATATATCTAGTAGGTCAGTCCAATGCATTTATTTGTTTGATACCGAAGGGAGACCACCGCCAGGTGGCGGGGAGACCACCACCAGGTGGACAGTCTATTTGAGTCTTTTTAAGCTAGAGACCATTATTATTTAGAGACGGATAGAGCTTTTGCTAGTTTAAAATAGATGGCAGAATAAACTTAATAAAAGTTATTGCCATTTTTATTCCACTCTGTATTGTTTTCATTGAAGAAAACTGATTTTTGTAATATTGTTAAGAGTTATTGCTCCGCTGATTGCTGACAATAGCAAGAAATTTGTATAAATAGGCATTTTGGTTTAATCCTAGAAAAATAAGACTACAATATCCTTTCTCAAGACGTTCCGTGTTCGTACCGAGGGATAGACGATATTGTCTTCCTCGTCTACTTATGCCGCGTTTGAGAATCTACATCGGATGCATAAACAAACGCTCTAGACTTTATTTGGTCACGTGACAAATGTCAATGACAAGTTAGAAGTTTATACTTATTAAATTTGACTTTTGAGACTACAAATCAACCTAAATTTGAAATATAAACAAAAATTAAGCACACTAATCACTTTTATATTCATGCTAGCATAAACAAAGGAAAAATTGACAAACAAGGCTTCACAGAACACTTACTTTCTAGCATGGAACAAACATCTCATTCACATCTCATTTCAAATCGAGATGTAAAAAATGTAATCTGAACAGGTACATCTGGGATAAAAAAACGCAGATGTAGATGTAGTAGATGTGTCCGATGTGGATAAAAAAACGCTCGAGATGTAAAAAATGCATCCGATGTGGATTCTCAAACGCAGCAATAGTATTGAAAATTGGACAGATACGGAATCAGGGGTACTTACATATAGGATAGATGTGAAAGTATTGCTAGATGCAGTGGGAATATTTATTACATGAGATAATTTTGTTTTTAATATAGAATTTGCAATATTTCACCACATTTAAAAAATCGTTTGATTAGAAAAAGTTAGGTTAAAAAATTATTAGACATAAAAATATTTTAAATTTAATTTAGACCCAATACTACAAATAAATAAGTCACAAAAACACTTGCAAATAATTATAGGTATTAGAGTGTGTTAATAGATCCTAGACTAAAATGAAAAATATTAAAGAAAATACTTTTAGAATAGCGGGTTTTTGTAGATGCATTTTCAAGCATTGGGCATAATAACTACTATAGTGGTAGTTACTATATTAAAGGTAGTTCACTAATAATTAGTGAAGTGTCTTTAATGTTATTTTACTTTTTTGAGGTAATAATTTTTATTTTTTATTTTATTTTTTATTTTTTGAATAGCTTCTAAAATATAATCAGGTTCTCTTAATGACATTCCCCGGTCATACCTTGGATCTACCAATTCAGGCAGCATACAGTATAGATAAAACTTTTTTAACTTCTCCTCCATATTTTCAGAATCTTCTCAGTATTAAACTATTTACTGAACAACCATAGTTTTACCTTTAAATTGGAGTCCAATATATTCTAAAAGGTATTTTTTGAGATTCTTCCTAAAATAGCGTGAAAAATAATTATTGAATATGTGATATTTATAATAAAAAACCGGCCAAGTGCGAGTCGGACTCGCACACGAAGGGTTTCGCACTATCGTACAAGATTTAGTACTATGTAGGTACTTTTTAAATACTTTATTAGGATTTAGTAAAAAAAGTCAAATAACTCGTTTCTAGTAGGGAAGCCCCCTTTAATTTATTTTTATTATTTGTTGGGATAGCGGTAACAGAAACAACATTCTGTGAAAATTTCAACTTTCTAGTTATTAGGGATCATAAGGTACAACCCGCTGACACACAGACGGACGAAGAGCGGAGGCTTAGTAATAGGGTCTCGTTGGTTACCCTTCGGGTATGGAACCCTAAAAGACCTCTTGAAATTCGGTAAACTTTAAAAAAGGAGTTATACCACGCTTATCTGACTTCATCTGGTAGCGTAAAAGGTTGCTACTGTTTGACTATTGAGTTGTACCACAAAATGAAAATCAGATAGTTGTAGAATATATGATAATTATATTATTAAATAAAAAAAAACTCATTTTCCTAATCTGTGAGGCTTGTAGATATTGCGGGTTGCATCGCAAAAAATGATACATAAATTGCAAAAATAAAAAAAAACTCAACGAATTTACCTAACCTGTGCAGCCTGGAGCCATCGCGGATTAATTATCTCTAGAAATTCGGTGGTATAACAAGAGTAGTACTATAGCTACCTGATGTCCCGTAGTACAACTCGTTCCCGATAAAAAAGGGTTGAGAGTTATGTATTTTGGCTTATCCATAAAATAGATTAATACGATTTTTTTCCTTAAACTTTATATTATTTTATAATATGCATTTTATAGTTTTATAAAACCATTATTCTTTTGCTTGACTTTTTACGATAGAGAAGTTTAATTTATAATTTCAAAGTACCTATTTATAAAAAATTTAAAAAGGTTTTGTTTCTAATCTTTAAGTATGAATCTAATTTTTCTTAAATTTCGTGAGGATGAAGCTCCATAATTTCTTAAATGTTCCTGAAAATACCACAATTAAGGGTTAAGAAAAATATAACAATTAAACTGAAAATATTAAATGGGACCTTATTTTAACCATTAAAAACATCGTAAATCCAAAAAAATAGTATGATTGAATAAGTATTTTTAATACCTTTCAAACGAGGTGTCACTTGATATAAGGTCCCATTTAATAATGTTGGTTTCAGTTGCCTGGTGACGTCACCGATGCCTATTACGTCACCTGTTACCACTAGTAGAGAAGCTTACAATAGTTCATTTTCACCCTCCAAATTTCATCAGTCTAAGTATCACCGTTCAAAAGAAAAGTGGGGGAGGGGACTTTTGAGAAGCACTGTATAGAATAATGTTTTGAGTTAAATGTATGTGGAAGATGTATATATTAAGTTAACCTCCAAATATTTACAGAGGTGCTAGGTACAATAGGTTGTAAAAAATAACCGAAAAGAGCCTGTAATAACTAGATAAGAAAGTCATGTGTTGGACACATCAGATTTTTTCTTATATTTTTAATGTACCTACTTATTGTAAGAGGCTGGTACTTACGCAATTTAAAAATCTTGCCTTTTATTAATTATATTATTTTATATTACCAATTTTTTATCCAAACTACCCTACCTAAATTCTATTAAAAACTATAATACCTATATAATAATTTCGTAAATTACGGTCCTGGATAACAAACATTCATACGATTTTATTATTTCCATCATATTTATACGAAGATAAAATTATCGATTTACCTACCTACATAAAGACAAAAATGTTAAATAACTATACCGACGATTTGAACTGGACAAACATGAAATATTTGTATTAGGGTAGACCAAAACTTTAAAGAACATCTAAACGACTTCTAATCGTAATTATAAAGCTGGTAAACTATTATTCGATAGTTGCCAGTTTTGTTAAATATAGACGATCTACGATCCAAAAAATTCGCAAAATGACAACGTTGTACGGTTGATCAAACAATCGTAATTTCTTCTAGAAAACTGTATTTTTTGTTAATTTGCGCTACTGTCCGCTTGGAACCGCCAGGTGACGAGCAAAATAAAATCAAACTTTTTCTTCATAAGCATTGACCTACTAGATATATTTATACAATGCTTCTACTTATGCTCAAATCAGTCGGACAACGAAGTTATAATTTTCTGGCACCAAAGGCATTAAATTATATGTTAACAAATATAAACAAACCACTAAACATAAAAAAATTTAAGAAATTATTTAAACAATTAATATTAGAATTACCCAGAATTGATATTCATAAACTTCTTGACTAAATAAATAAAGGGAAAAGTATTAAGCAAAAAACAAAAAAAAAGGTAAATTGTAGAAAAGGAAATGCTCGAGAGTGTCAGGGTGTACTCTGAAAGGTTTCCAAATCGTCGTGTACCTAGCCACCCAACTTTTGCTGCTGTTGAGAAACGTCTTCGGGAGACCGGTTCCTTTGCTCCCAACACTGTTGATGGAAGAGAACGTTTTGTAAGGATTCCTGAAGTTGAAGAAGACATTTTAGAACGTGTTGAAGAAGATCCAGAATTAAGCACCAGACGAATTGGAAGGGAACTAGGAGTAAGTAAAGATGTCGTTCATCAAGTGCTTAAAGAACAATTGCTATATCCATACCATAAGAAGCCAGTACAAGAATTATTAGTCCATGATCCTCAAATTCGTTTGGGTTTTTGTCGATTTGTTAATATGCAAAGAGAAAGAGATTCAAACTTTGTCAAGAAGGTTCTCTTTACCGATGAAGCGGGTTTTACAAGAAGAGGTATAACTAATACCCATAATAAACATGTTTATGCCGTTGAAAATCCGCATGCAATAAAGGTAAACCATTTTCAGCACGAATTCAAAATGAATGTGTGGGCTGGAATTATTGGTAATTTCATTGTTGGTCCTGTCATACTTCCACGAAGATTAACTGGAGAAAATTATTTGGATTTTCTACAAAATACGTTGCCAGATTTGTTAGAAGATTTACCTCTCCAACTTCGGAGAGATATGTGGTTTATGCAAGATGGAGCTCCACCACATTTTTCTTTAAACGTTAGAAACCACTTGAATGAACAATATCCACACAAATGGATAGGCAGAGGTAATGACGCACCTGTAAACTGGCCACCACGTTCCCCAGACGTAACACCGATGGATTACTTTTCATGGGGACATCTGAAATCCACAGTTTACAGGGAACCTGTAGAAAATGAGGAACAACTCTGGTAATAAACAATCTTAGAGGTGATGAAGAAGTTATGGAAAGGATATATCTTAATTTTTTTCGACGTACATATAAATCTTTGTATGCGTGAAAATGGTGAACATTTTGAACAATTTTTGTAAAATCTCTATTTTGATTATGTTGTAAATAAATATTTTTGTGAAACCTATACACTCTAAATTATTAAAACAGAAATTTAGCGAAAACCATGAGAGTAATCGAGTCTGATCAAGAGCACCTTTTTTAAAGCAAATGAGTTGCGCAATCTAAATTGCGTACTCAAACTCTTTTTATTCCATTGGCGTAGAATTTTTTAAAAAATTATTTAAAAAATCAAGTTCTACGCCTATGTATTATTAACGGACAAAATTTTAATACCATTTTTTTGCCACATAAAACTCTACCAATATACCAAATTTCAGCAAAATCGCATATGCCGTTTTAAATTTATATGGGAAATACTATTTAAAAATTGTAACTTCAAGGCCCTCTGGAGCCCAAACGAAGCAACTTTGTACTAAGGTAATTTTACCTAAATCGACTTATTTTGGTCTAAGAAATATGTGGTATGTTTTTGTAAAGACCTTTTATTGTATATAAAACATGATTATTTTTCTCAAGTTTAGGTTTTAATCTTTCTAACAGTATTTTTGTACGTATTTTAGATGTATCACTTTAAAGTTCTATCATATAGAAATCGCTGTTTTATACAAATACAGTTATTTTCTAGGTTCGACAATCTAACGCGGCTTGTCAAAGTGGCGACTTCGCCACAGCTGTGTCTCTCTACACTGACGCCCTCCAATTAGATCCCACCAACCACATCTTGTACTCCAATAGATCAGCTGCAAGATTAAAACAAGGCCTATTTGCGCAGGCTCTGCAAGATGCCATCACCGCCAGAGATATGTGCCCTACGTGGCCCAAAGCCTACTACAGGTAATATTCCAAAATTCATTTGGACAAATTCAATATAGAAAAGTAACATTAGGTGCTCTATAAACCTGCCACTAAATACCGCAGGACAATATGGCGTTGGGTGAAATGACGCAGGACTAAATAGCCCAAAGTCAAAATGGCATTAAAAAAATAGCGCTGGTACAAAATAGAGCAGGACAAAATACCTCTGTACCAAAAAGGCGGAAGGGAAAACACCGTGGTGACAAAAACACGCAGAGAAAATAGCGACTGAAAAAAATACTGTTGGATACATTAGCACTAAATAGCGACAAACATAACCTTTTTATTATTTATTATTATTAAATTAAAAAAAAAACTGACCTAACGTTCACAAGAAAAAATTATACATAAAAATGGAAAAATTCAAAAATAATTAACAAATTTACCTAACCTGTTCGGCCTGGAGTGCTAATTTTTCCTGTTATATTTTGATCTAGCGTTTTTTTAAATTCTCGTTATTTTATTATGACTCTATTATGTCCTAACGTAATTTTTTTCGGCGCTATTTTATCCGATTGCTTTATGTGAATGCGCTATTTGTTTCTGAGCTGTTTTATTCTGGCGCAGCTGCTTTTGCGCTATATTGTCTTGCACTATTCGGCGAGGGTGCCATATGAACCGTTATAATGATTTTAGACAAGGAGTGGCTCTCCAATGTTTGGGCAGACACGGAGATGCCCTGGCGGCTTTCAGTCAAGGGCTGGCTCAAGATCCTAGATCCCAACAGCTACTTTCTGGCCTTGTTGAAGCATCAATCAAATCGCCTCTTAGACACCACTTGGAACCGACCTTGGAACAACTTGAAGTTATGAAATTGGACCAAAGTCCGTTTGTATTAATTTCTGTAATCGGACAAGTGAGTTAAATTAAAATAATCTTAAACAAAAAAAATAAAAAATACCTTAATGTTTAGGAACTTTTGGCAGCAGGCCTCTACCACGCGGCAGTTAACGTCTTAGAATCAGCTCTAAGAATAGGTTCATGTTCTTTAAAATTACGTGGATCTGTTTTTAGCGCTTTAAGCTCTGCGCATTGGGCTCTAAATCAGCTAGATCAAGCCATAGGGTAGGTTTGAAAAAAAAACATTAATTCACTTCTCAACCCGTTTTATACTTATTTCAGATTTATGCAACAAGATCTTGCAATAGCCAAAAGTTTAGGAGACACCGCAGGTGAATGTAGAGCCCACGGTAACTTAGGCTCAGCCTACTTTAGCCAAGGCTCTTATAAAGAAGCTCTAACAGCACATAGATACCAACTAGTTCTAGCCATGAAATGCAAAGTAAGATACAATAAATTACTACCCAAGTATCTAGTACTATTTATTCTCTCTAAAATAATAGGACACTCAAGCTGCAGCGGCTGCACTCACTTCCTTAGGTCATGTTTATACTGCGATAGGTGACTATCCAAATGCTCTGGCGTCTCATAAGCAGTGTGTGCAGCTGGTCAAACAAATGGGTGATAAATTACAAGAAGCTAGGGAGATAGGCAATGTGGGTGCTGTTTATCTAGCTATGGGTGACTTTGATTCAGCTGTGGATTGCCATACCCAACATTTGAGGATTGCGAGAAGATTAGGAAATCAGGTAAATATCAAGTCACAAATTTTAAAATTGTATGTTTTATTCTACCTATAAACAATGTTTGATCTTCTTCATATAGGTTGAAGAAGCCAGAGCTTATAGCAATTTAGGTTCCAGTCACCATTACAAGCGCAACTTCGCTCAAGCTGTCGTGTACCATGAAAAAGTATTAAGGCTAGCTCAAGCTATCGGAGACAAGTGCGTTTTTCTTCTTTTATAATGTACCTTTTCTTCAATTTTATTGTTTGTAGATCTGTAGAGGCCAGGGCTTACGCAGGCTTAGGTCATGCCTCGAGGTGTGCTGGCGATTATGTTCAAGCAAAACAATGGCACGAAAGACAGCTAGATGTAGCTCTTAGTACTCGGGACAAAGTTGGAGAAGGTAGAGCCTGTTCCAATCTTGGAATTGTTTACCAACTTCTAGGTAAGTAGCTTTGTTCCTTTTTCTGGAAACATATTAGAGACTACACATTTTTTTTTATTCAGGTGAGAATGATGCTGCCCTGAAACTTCATCAAGCTCATCTGGCAATAGCAAGAAATCTTCAGGATAGGGCAGGGATGGGTAGAGCATTTGGAAACATCGGAAATGCTTATTCTGCTGCCGGATTTTACGAATCTGCTATTAAATATCACAAACAGGAGCTCACAATCAGCAAAGAAGTTCATGATAGAAGTTCAGAGGCCAGCACACATGGAAATTTAGCAGTAGCTTATCAAGCCTTAGGAGCACACGATATGGCGTTATTGCATTATAGAGCTCATTTAGGTATTGCAAGAGATCTTAAAGACGCAGCAGGTGAAGCATGTGCTTTACTAAATTTGGCAAATTGTTTGAGCTCTCGATCTGAGTTTACTGAAGCAATCCCTTACTATGAACAGTATTTGATGATATCTCAGGAACTTTCTGATGTTGAAGGGGAAGCTAAGGCTTGTCATTTTCTCGGTAAACATGTTTAAACTGAAATACTAGCAGATTTTTTAACTTATCGTTTTTAGGATATGCACATTATTGTATTGGCCACTATAAGGAGGCAGTTAGGTATTATGATCAAGATTTAGCTCTAGCCAAAGATTTACAAGACAAAATGAACATGGGTAGAGCTTATTGCAACCTAGGTTTAGCTCATCTAGCTTTAGGGCAACTAGATAATGCTCTGGAGTGCCAGAAATACTTCCTAGCCATAGCACATATGACTAATAACTTATCTGGTAAGAAATATAACATTATTACGTCAATAGATGCATTCTTTTTTCTATGGTAAAAACTTTATTTTTAGGAAAATTTAGAGCTCTCGGTAACATTGGCGATGTCCTCATAAAACTAGAAGAGCCAGAAGAAGCTATAAAGATGTATCATAGACAACTAGCACTGGCTCGAGGTAACAGGGATAGAAGTATGGAAGCAGCTGCTTGTGGAGCCTTGGGGATAGCTCATAGACTGATAAAAAAATTTGACAAGGCTCTAGGTAACTTATCAAATGCACAAATACATAAAATTAGTCAGATTTTTTTAGATATAAGTTTTATATTTTTAAGGTTATCACACTCAAGAATTAACTCTTCGTCAGGAATTATCAGAATTGCCAGGAGAATGCCGAGCACATGGGCATTTAGGAGCTGTACATATGTCTTTAGGAAATTACACTCATGCTGTTAAATGTTATCAAGAACAATTAGAAAGGGCACAAGAACTTCAAGATTGTGCTGTAGAAGCTCAGGCGTACGGCAACATGGGAATAGCGAGGTTATTCTTCTCAGAATGCCAAAAAAGTAATTCACTTTTACTGTTTATTCTTTTTTAGGTTGAATATGGGACACTACGAAGACGCTATTGGCTATTTTGAACAACAGCTTGCAACTTTAGAAAGACTGAGTTCTCCTACGGCCCAGTTGGATAAAGGGAGAGCATTTGGTAGCTTAGGTGACTGTTATGATGCATTAGGTGATCCTGAAGAAGCTGTTAAGTGTCATGAACAATATTTGGCTATATCTTTAAAATTAAAAAGTCCAAGAGATCAAGAAAGAGCTTATAGAGGATTAGGTGAATAACTCGTATTCATATCAAGATGAACTAAGGCACTACTTTTTAAATATGTTTCAGGTCAATCACAAAGGTCTTTGAGCAATCTTCAACAAGCTTTAGTATGTTTAGAAAAGAGACTTGTCGTTTCTCATGAATTAGGTAACTTAGATGCTAAAGCAGCTGCGTATGGAGAACTTGGACAACTTCATGCGACATTAGGAAATCTGGAGCAGGCCGTATCTTGTCTTGAACATCAAAGAAATATTGCACTAGAGCAAAGTAAGTTATTACGATCATGAATTTAGTTGAACTACATGTGAGGCGGTTCTTAAAAATGATTTCATTTTATTTAGATGACAAAGTTATGGAAGCAGATGCTATTTGCGGACTTGGATTGGTTTGTTATCAAATGGGCGAGTTTTCAACAGCTTTACAATACCACATGAATGAATTAGGAATATCTGAACAATTAGAAATTCCAAATTTACAAAGTAGAGCCTGCGGAAATCTAGGTACTATCAAAAACATAAATTGTTTTTATTGGACTAATTTTTATCGTCTTTTTAGGGGCTGTATATGAGGCTTTGGGCAATTTAGATGAAGCTGTGGGGTACCAACAAAAGCATTTATCCATTGCATCATCAACCAATGACCAATTGGCGAAAACTGTTGCTTACAGCGCGTTGGGAAGAGTCCATCAACTGTTAGGAAATCGAACTCAAGCAGTGACCTACTTGACCCAAGGATTAGCAATTGCAGAGTCTCTAGGACGTAGAGATGAAGAAGTAAGTTAAAAACTCTTCTATTTATCCGAACATTTTTAAAAAATAATATTTCGTAGGCTAAAATCAGAAACAGGTTAGGCTTAGCTCTTTGGGCAAACGGCGATTTGGAAGGTGCTCAAAAGCAATTAGAAA
>OV651815.1:8252920-8279573 GCA_927349885.1 Psylliodes chrysocephalus
CTGTTTTTTAATGATGTATAAAGTTATTTTAAAAAAATAACTATTTATTGTAAATACTTATTATATTTTCAAAAATTAAAACCAAACATGCAGTAATTACAAGATTCTTTGTTAACTGGTAAGCTTATTACAGAATTCGACAACTTACTTGGCAATGAAAAAAATACAAAACTCAAAGAGATATCAAGAAGCTGATTTAAACGCTATACATGAAAGACATGAGCAATAACCCCCTACAATGGACAGAAATTATGTGGATACCGCCAGGAGGCAACACATTTGCGTAGAATTGAAATTGGTTGAAATCTCTTTTATACAATAAATTAACTTTTTAAACCTTACTTCAGATGGATGGAATATATCCAATTCTGCTCCAGAAGGGTAAGGATGTGTTAATACCACATTTATGCAAAATCTTCAGAGCAAGATATATCCCAGCAATATGACAAAAGGCGAAAGTAGTCTTCCTTGCCAAAGTAGGTAGGGCCACAGACCAAACACCAAAGTCATATCTCCCCATAAGCTTATCCTCCTTCCTACTTAAAACTCTAGAAAGATTGATAGATAGGTACATCAGGGACGAGATACTAAAAATAAATCCGCTCCATCCCAACCAATATGCATACCAGCCAGGAAAGTCAACTGACCTAGCGCTGGACGATCTAAACATTCCGTTTTCAAAGTTAATAGATGTCAAATAAATCGCAATAGCCACTTTCTTAGATATCAAAGAAGCTTTCTACAATACCTCAACCAGGTCAATAACCAAGGTTTTAGAACAGAGAAATGTCCCAGTTACAATATGCCAATGGATCACTGCCTGTCTAGAGAACAGGATCATTTTATCCACTCTAGGAAAGGCAACCATACAGATAAAAGTTACACGGGGCTGCCCACAAGGAGGAATATTATCTTGTGGACGACCTACATTGTCCAAAGAAGGCTACCAGTGCCTAGAAGAATATGTGGAAAAAACTGGGGTCTAAACCCCAAAATACCATATGATTATACACAAGGGTGATAAGACCCATGAAAACCTATGGCGTATGGGTAACCAAAACTGCGCAAGCAAGTGCAATAGGCCAACTCACTGGCATTCAGCTGCTTGCCTGTCTAAGTGCTACTGGGCCATGCGCACTACGCCAACTTCAGCAATGTGTGTGTGTGTGTGTGTGTGTGTGTGTGTGTGTGTGTGTGTGTGTGTGTGTGTGTGTGTGTGTGTGTGTGTGTGTGTGTGTGTGTGTGTGTGTGTGTGTGTGTGTGTGTGTGTGTGTGTGTGTGTGTGTGTGTGTGTGTGTGTGTGTGTGTGTGTGTGTGTGTGTGTGTGTGTGTGTGTGTGTGTGTGTGTGTGTGTGTGTGTGTGTGTGTGTGTGTGTGTGTGTGTGTGTGTGTGTGTGTGTGTGTGTGTGTGTGTGTGTGTGTGTGTGTGTGTGTGTGTGTGTGTGTGTGTGTGTGTGTGTGTGTGTGTGTGTGTGTGTGTGTGTGTGTGTGTGTGTGTGTGTGTGTGTGTGTGTGTGTGTGTGTGTGTGTGTGTGTGTGTGTGTGTGTGTGTGTGTGTGTGTGTGTGTGTGTGTGTGTGTGTGTGTGTGTGTGTGTGTGTGTGTGTGTGTGTGTGTGTGTGTGTGTGTGTGTGTGTGTGTGTGTGTGTGTGTGTGTGTGTGTGTGTGTGTGTGTGTGTGTGTGTGTGTGTGTGTGTGTGTGTGTGTGTGTGTGTGTGTGTGTGTGTGTGTGTGTGTGTGTGTGTGTGTGTGTGTGTGTGTGTGTGTGTGTGTGTGTGTGTGTGTGTGTGTGTGTGTGTGTGTGTGTGTGTGTGTGTGTGTGTGTGTGTGTGTGTGTGTGTGTGTGTGTGTGTGTGTGTGTGTGTGTGTGTGTGTGTGTGTGTGTGTGTGTGTGTGTGTGTGTGTGTGTGTGTGTGTGTGTGTGTGTGTGTGTGTGTGTGTGTGTGTGTGTGTGTGTGTGTGTGTGTGTGTGTGTGTGTGTGTGTGTGTGTGTGTGTGTGTGTGTGTGTGTGTGTGTGTGTGTGTGTGTGTGTGTGTGTGTGTGTGTGTGTGTGTGTGTGTGTGTGTGTGTGTGTGTGTGTGTGTGTGTGTGTGTGTGTGTGTGTGTGTGTGTGTGTGTGTGTGTGTGTGTGTGTGTGTGTGTGTGTGTGTGTGTGTGTGTGTGTGTGTGTGTGTGTGTGTGTGTGTGTGTGTGTGTGTGTGTGTGTGTGTGTGTGTGTGTGTGTGTGTGTGTGTGTGTGTGTGTGTGTGTGTGTGTGTGTGTGTGTGTGTGTGTGTGTGTGTGTGTGTGTGTGTGTGTGTGTGTGTGTGTGTGTGTGTGTGTGTGTGTGTGTGTGTGTGTGTGTGTGTGTGTGTGTGTGTGTGTGTGTGTGTGTGTGTGTGTGTGTGTGTGTGTGTGTGTGTGTGTGTGTGTGTGTGTGTGTGTGTGTGTGTGTGTGTGTGTGTGTGTGTGTGTGTGTGTGTGTGTGTGTGTGTGTGTGTGTGTGTGTGTGTGTGTGTGTGTGTGTGTGTGTGTGTGTGTGTGTGTGTGTGTGTGTGTGTGTGTGTGTGTGTGTGTGTGTGTGTGTGTGTGTGTGTGTGTGTGTGTGTGTGTGTGTGTGTGTGTGTGTGTGTGTGTGTGTGTGTGTGTGTGTGTGTGTGTGTGTGTGTGTGTGTGTGTGTGTGTGTGTGTGTGTGTGTGTGTGTGTGTGTGTGTGTGTGTGTGTGTGAAGGAAAAAAGGATGGCATTGGATAAACCATTTGCCACAGATAATTATAATGATAGAAAATTCAAATGGTTAATTTACATTCTCTAAGAAAGTCTATAAGGACATCGTTTATATTTTTGGAGTTGTGGCATAGTAAGTATATGATATTTATTGGGTATTGAATATTTAATTTGGTTAGGGTAGTAAATAAGTTTGTTCTAGCCTGGGCTGGAACTCTGTGTCATGTAGAATTCTACTTATCGCTTTCTACAATAGATTCTTTTGTGGCACTCTGTGTAACATAGCGGAAAACCAACGAGTATATACTTACTACAGGATAACTAGTTTCATAAGAAACCACATTACGATATTTCCCGTGCGGTTGATAACGTATTTATCACAAAAGAAAGTAATCGATTTCATTGTAGAAAGCGATAAGTAGAATTCTACATGACACAGAGTTCCAGCCCTGTATATATTTTGTACAACTAAAGATAATATTATTCAGATCGCCGAGAGACATATTATTACAGTCACATAACTTCAGCAATGCAGGTATTATTTAATCTCAGGCCACTATACATCTTCATACAAGGAGAAACCAGGTCAGCTATTCACAGGCTAATGCAGGGACAAAACCCAATAAGCCAACAACGTAGCTCCGACCACACAAAGCTATATCAGCAAGTAAAAAGGAATAATATTCTAGGTATGCCTACTGATAGAGCCATAACCACATACACATTTGAAATAAATTTTCAAATTAAAATACCAGCCCGAGAATCCTAGAAACCAAGAGAGGAGCCGGTGCTGGAATCTATGGACCTAAGTCGAAAACAACGAATTCGCTGAGTTTGGAAAAAATGCAACAGTGTTCCAGGCTGAACTAATAGCCATACAACACTGTACAAAAAAAAAAAACTAAATCAGCAAGTATCAGGCAAAACTATTGCCATATATTCTGTTAGCCAAGCTGCTTTAAAGGCAATTCTCTCACCAGAAATCAAATCACGACTGGTGAAAGACTGCCTAGAAGACCTGGCAGACCTAAATAGTCAAAACAAGGTGACCCTAGTCTGGGTGCCAGGCCATGAGGGATATCAGGGCAACGAAGAGGCCGACGAATTGGCCAGAGAAGGCCCAGATAAGGCCATGAGAGGCCTTGAACCCTTCTGTGGAGTTTCTAAGGCATTGTGCAAGTTATCCATCAAACAATGGATGCAAAAAGAGTCTCAAGAATAGTGGAGCAACTATCCAATACTGAGACAGGCCAAACAGTTCATCAAGGAACCATCGGCCAAGTTCACGAAAGACCTACTGGATCTAAAGCGTCAAATCGTTAGGATAACAGGTTTTCTTACTTGACACTGTCGCCTTAAAAGGTACATGAGTGTTATCAATCCAGCAGAAGAAGCAACTTTGTGCAGGTTCTGTGAAGAAAAAGAGGAAACATCATTCCACGTCCTGTGCCAATGTGAAGGCTTGACTGGAATGAGGTTTCTAACACTGGGCGAAAAAAAGTCAAACGCATGCAACTACATGAGGGAGCCACTGTCAAAGCTATACTAATAAAACAGACCAAGCTAGACGACATACTCTAAAACAAACGGAATCCCACGATAGATCTGAAAGTTTAGATGTGAAGGTTTAAAAAGTGCTTTAAAGTTTTTACTTACTGACTGAAATCATATATTTTATAGAAAATATCATGAACGAAATTAATGCATTTTAGCATACCACATGCTATTTTAAATGGATGCGGGGTTGCCAAATTAACGAAAATATTAATATTTTATTAAATTAAATTCTTAAAAATTTTGATGCTATGTGGCACATCGTTTAAAAAGTAATTTAAAGGGTAATATTATTATGTAAAAATCCACGATGGTCTTTACAAGAAATAAGAAAGTTTCGGCAGTAACTCGAAAACAAAACACAATTTTAAAAATCATTTCCACAAAAATAGTCTCCATTAATAAATGTCTTAATGTAATACTTTGAAATGGATCGCAGAATTTTGTTCGAATCTTTTTGTTCGAAGGAATCTTGTTCAAAAGTAAATTACCCCTAAAACATTTTGTTCAGAAGTAATTTTCTTCGATTTTTTTTATCTACATCATTTTGTTCGAATACCTAATTGTAAATACAAGGCGGACTTTTGATTGAAAATTTTTTCATGAAAAACATGATCTAAAACATATATCACGATCTAAAATGGTTGAATCTAAATGAATAATATAATAATGTAAATAAAAATTATTTTCCTTGTATTCTGATTAAAGTAATAAAAAACCTAACTAATTTACCTAACCTGCACGGCCTGGAGCCATTGCGGGTAGCTTCGCAATTTTTTTATATAAATTGACAAAAATTAAAAAAACTAATTTACCTAACCCGTGCGGCCTGGAACTATTAAACTTTTTTAAACCAACTTTGACAAAAATTAAATTTCACTTAAAAATAATATTCACCTTTTTTCAATTAGTTTTATTTCGATTAACATTTATCAGATCAAACGGAGCAATTTTTTAAGTACATTATATCAAAAGCCCTATTTTCCTACAAATGTGTCTTATAGAGTTAAAAAAATAGACATGTACCTTAAGCCTTGGTTTCTTTGAACACTCCGTCGCGGTGAGCGGACAGTTCGTAGACCGTTGAGGACAGCAATTCTCGCCCGAGGTGGTTTGTTAAAAAATATAGTAAATGATACTTTCTCTGTCTGTACGTGCTGATTATGTATTATGAATGTAAACGAAAGGTACTAAAATGGATGCAAATAAATTGATTGCGTTGTTGTTATTATTGTTGAAAGAGGAAGAACAAGAGGAACTGGCAATTGCAACCGTCAAAGTTTCCAATAAGCCAGTGGATGAGTTGTTTTTGTGTCGGGATACAGAAGGTGCCTTTAATATCACTGTGCAGCGAAGGTTTTTTGGAAATGAAACCAAATTTAGGGAGTATTTTAGACTTTCTACAGATCTTTTTGAATTCGTGTTGAGTTTTATAAAGGACATAATTTCCAAGAAACCTAAAAATAAAGTCATGATGTCATCTGTATGTGTGAATTTGTCACTCATTGTTTTAAAATTAATAACAATATAGTCTCCGCACACGCCAACGATTCCGCTAATATCAAACTCAACAGATATCAACCGACTCTTCGCGACAAATCAGCGGTATGACACCGTCCTGCTCAGCTAAGCGGATTCAAGAAAACCATTCCCATTTAAATACTCTGGTTGGATAAAATCGTCAAAACGCGACGGTTGACGGACTGTCCGCGCACCGCGACGAAGTGTTCAAAGAAACCAAGGCTTTAGTGTATATAAATAATAAAAATAAGCGAGCACTTTCGGCTTTCAAAGCCATGTTCGAAATTCACCACATTTGTCTAGGAAGGATTTTTTTTCAAATTAGATATTCGAACAAAATGTTGACAAACTAAATAACTTTCGAACAAAATGTTTTCGATCAAAAAGACTCAAACAAAATTCTGCGACCCACTTTGAAATATGTCAAATTAACTGTTTAGCCGCCATTAAAAAAATCTGTTTTTTTAATAGGTAAGTCAAAAACTACATAACAGTTAATAATTTTGAAACATTTTAAAACATTCCCCATTTAACCGAGCTTCTATCTCCTGTATTGAGCGAGATACCAATATAGAGACTCGAATTTGGGACACAGTATATACGATCTGGGCCGGATGAGCCCCCTTTCACGAATGGATATGACCGCCTCTATTTTGAGGACCCCTTTGAAGCTACTTTTACTTTTGAACATTCTATAATCTCCATATATATTACTAAATAATTTTGAAGTAGTGTATGCGTTATTGAGATATTTTAATTCTTAACGATTGCTCTCTTACGTTGCAAATAACTTCCTCGGTGGCAGGATTGACAGTTTGAGTCGTCTTTCCATTTTCAGCATCTACGAATTCTCCATTAATGAATAACTGGCAAGGAAATCTGATCTTCATATTATTAGCTTCCATTTCCACAGCTCTGTACTCAATCTGAGATTTCATGCTACCGCCCCTGCTTTTTTGTACGACGTTCAAATAAAATTCCGAAAATGTTGGAGCCATGAATACGTCTTCGTTTTCTAGTTCTGTTTTGAAAACGTCTTTAACTTCTTCCACGAGCCTGCAGGAAAGAGAAAAACAAAATTTTTATAAAATTTAAGTACAAGAAGATGATCCGCCAACACCAATTTTTGACCAGTGTTGTTCGGGTGTGAAATCCATAAATCACAGTTCATATTTAAAGACCACATTCTTGAATGTCGAATACCTCGATTCGCATGCGAGATTAGTGAAATGTCGAATAGCAACTAGGTGATTTTAAAAAAGTGTATTCTCGAAAACAGTATACTACAAATGTCAGGTGAATTCAACACGGGTGGTCTAAAGTGCTCGAATTTAAATTCGTATGCGACTTTTGTGGACCGTAAACATGGATGAGGCAGATTTGGGTCAACTTTCGTTTAGCCGAAATCAGTTACGTTGCCATGGCAACCGTTGCCATGGTAACCAGTAAACAAAAACCCAAATCTCTTGGTGAGGAAATGCATAGTTGCCAAGTTATAGATTATTTAATGTTCACTTTAGTTTAGACGAAATCAGTTATGGTAAAACTGTTGCCATGGGAACGCTTGACATAGTAACAACTAAACAAAAAGTCAAATCCCATAGTGAGGAAATGCGTGGTTGCCAAGTTACAGATGATTTAATTTAGCTGTAATCAGTTACGGAGAAACTCTTGCCATAGAGACACTTGTCATGGTAACGACTAAACAAAAACCCAAATCCTGTGGTAAGAAAATGCATAGTTGGCAAGTTACAGGTCATTTAATTTTCGCTTTAGTTTAGCTGAAATCGGTTATGGAGATGTCGTGATGTCGACTAAACAAAAACCTAAATCTAGTGGTGAGAAAATGCGTAGTTGCCCCTTATATTAAGATTAACTCTTAACACAATATCCTAATCTAAACTAAATTGAAAATGAAACCATCTATAACTTGGCAACTAGGAATTTTCTAACTACGGGATTTGTTTAGTCATTAGCATGACAAACGTTTCCATGGCAACAGTTTCTCTATAAGATCACGCTAAGCTCCTCCCACCCACAACCTAACTACTACAGAGGAAAGCGAGCGAAATTCGCGCGCGCCTACTAGCCACTACTTGGCAACTACGCATTTCCTCACCACGACATTTGGGTTTTGTTTAGTCGTTAGCATAATAAGCGTTTCCATGGCAACAGTTTCTTAATAACTGATTTCGGCTGAACTAAAGTAAACATTAAATAATCTATAAATTGGCAACTACGCATTTCCTCACTGCGGGATTTGGATTTTTGTTTAGTCCTTAGCATGACAAGAGTTTCCATGATAACAGTTTTTCCGTAACTGATTTCGGCTAAACTAAAGTGAACATTAAATGATCTATAACTTGGCAACCACGCATTTCCCCATCACGAAATTTGGGTTTTTGTTTAGTCCGTAACATAACAAGCGTGCCCATGGCAACAGTTTTTGCATAACTTATTTCAGTTAAATGAAATTAAACAAAAACCGCAATCATCTACAACTTGGCAACTACGCATTTCCTCACCATAAGATTAGGGTTTTTGTTTATTCATAGCCATCACAATTATTGTTATTATGAAAACAGTTTTTGCATAACAGATTTCGGCTAAACGAAAGTTGAGCCGCAGATTTTGATGAAATTAACATTTGGTAGCTGTTGAAAATCAAAACATGAAAGAGTGACAGCATAGAAGGAAGAAGTTTATTTATAAAAATCCCTTTGGAATCAACGATGATGTGTTATTTATCAAGCATTTTCGACTTTCCAAGGATTCAACGCGATTCTTCATAGATATTGTAACCATGGGCGTCGTTTGGGGGGGGGGGGGCAAGGGGGGGGGGGGGCAGTTGCCCCCCCTGGCTTTTACGACTTAATCAACAACGCGTAAGATATGCATTACGAACAACAATCTCCTAGAAATAATATTCAGGCTAATATAGTTGAAGAATATTATAGGTTGAATAGGTATATTTATTGCATTTCTGGGTTCCGCTTTCCCGAAGACTTTGTTAGTTTGTCCTTAAGCCTGTTACATCCCAAAAACATAAAAAATATTTTTTTCACTACCGATAAGAAAATGAAAGTGGTGGAAAAATTTGGAATTGACAATTTTGAAGCTGAATACCAAACTGGAATACGAAATAGCTTTCTGCACAAATGAGCGTCCCATTAATGATATAGCGTCCAAATATTGTGAATTTTATCCAGACATACAAAGTGGTTTAAAAAATATTTATGGTTCTTCCACCAACGACAGAGTTAATCGAAAGAATGTTTGGAACGCTAAGGCATGTTAAAACATGGCTGCGGTCTATTCGATCAGTGCGAAGTCATGGTAGGGGAAGCAAAAGGGATACTAGCGCAAGCTGCGGATAATTCGAGTATTTTTGGACGATATTTTGTAATTTTGGCGTATCAAATATACGTATACATTTTACTTTTTACTAAAAAAATAGGTAAAAACAATAAAATGAGCAACCGGAGTTGCTATGTTGCAAATTATACTAGCAAAAAGACTGTAAATTATATGAATGTTCCGTAGCAAAATCGAAATTAAATAAAAGAAATAAATGGACAGCTGTATAATAAGAATAACAAAAACCTTTACTTTTGTAATAATTAAGCAATAAATTATTTTTTTATGATATTCTTTAACATCCCTTAAATCCTAAGTGTTTAGCAAATGATTAGATTTCTGCCTTTAATTATTGTATATGGCTGACATGCAATCTTGTGACTTATTGATAGGAAACCCGTTTTATTCATTAATTTCTATAGTATTAGTTCTTTCGAACCAAAAATGAAGAAAATATAAATTACAATCGCAAATATGCCAATTAGTTTTGTTATTACGTTTAAATTCCACATTATTATATAATGCTAATATTTTTATTTTGACATTATTTAACCTATTCTTCAATGACAACTTATTAGGCTTAGGCAAGATCTCATACATTTTCTCGTAAATACTTGCCTATGTTTTATTATTAATTTTTATTGAATTTTTTAGCTGAAGTAATAAAAATATAATAATAATAATTTTTTCACTTGTTTTAAAATTAAAATTAACATATATATATTGTGATGGTTTTATTATTTTTTTTTTTTACTTTATTTTATATTATTAGTTTATTTTTTATAGTATATTTTTTTTTTATATATTTACTTTATTTAAATATTATTTAATTTATTTAAGATATTTTATTTTTTTAACTTACCTTAATTTTTCTTAGCCAGCTAGTCAGTCTTTAAAGCAAACAGATTCTCTCATCTCAAGGGCGGTTCTGTCAAAATCGTGTTCTATATGAGAAATATTTTTTCTTTATTTTTAAACTGATTATTAATTTTTTTTTTAATACCTTAATAAAAATGTACCTTTTTTTTTTACCTAATTTTACCGTACTATAATTTTTCTTGAAATAAATTTGTTTTTAATTTAAAAAAAATATCCATTTATTTTCAATTAAATCCAGCAAAATGTGTAAATAATGCATAAAAACTTTAAATAATAAATACCTTATATCTAGTTACTAACTAATATTAATAGTTGAAATTATTATTTTTTTTTTAAATTTACATAATTTCAACTAAAATTAAATTGGTCCAATTTACTTGTTTCCTATTATATACTAGTATACTTATTCTACTTAATATGGCAATTATACGACAAATTGTGCCATCTATTAGTTTGCTCACTAACCTCTTTTGCGACTAAAAAGTTCCCTATACTCTAAATTAAATTATGTTCAAAAATGTTCACTAGATGTAGTACCTTATTAAATCTTTGATAAACCACGAATTCTAGTTTCATTCCACGTTTTTTTAATGTTTATTGACAAAATGCAACTGCAATTATTACTCTCTTGCTGTCTGTATATGAATTTACGATATAATTGGTAAGTAACTGGTGCAATCTTTAGAAATATTGAACGTATCTATTTTACTGACAATTTATGTATAAAAGTTTATTTTAGGTTACCACTTATCTGTATTCCGGCATGTGATTTCTCCAGATCCACGCCAAGTATTTTCTAGCCTAATTTTTTATTAGACATATGTGAATTCCTTGAAGATTCCATTTAGTTCTTTCTTCCGATACACCAGGTAACTATTTCCTACCTTGTATTACAAATTACTACAACTAACCTCTTATTTTTTTTATATTTGTTTATAAACAAATTTATTTCAAAATGATTATCTTTGCTTTGAATATCTTTTTGTTGAATTTAACTTTAATTCTTTCAATTTTAATTTTTCTGTCATAAAAATTCAAAATGTCTGCCAGAAACATCAAAAACTGCTCAAAAACTGTTTATACCGCCTGACAACCGTCGTTTCTAAGGAAAGATAACATCTGCTCTCCTCGCTATAAATGCATATCGAATTTCATTATTTTGTGCCGTCATTTTCATTAAGGTAGTTATAGATATTCTTTCTTATTATTAGTTGTGCAACACATACCGGGTGTTCTATTCTCAATTAACATGTTATTCTAAATCAGGTAATTGTTTTGTCAAATTTTGTATACACATTTATTTTTCTTTAATCCCATGTGTTGTTTAACTTTTAATTGTCAAATTGATTCAACTTGTCTTATGTTATACAGGATTGTTCATTAATCCTAGATATTATTTGATGAACCTATTTGCTCTATACTGGGCTGGATTATTTTTCAATTTTACTAATCACAATAGATTAAAATAAATTATTAATATACAGGGTTATTCATTTGTACCGGATATTATTTTGTAAATTTGTTTATTTTTATTATTTGCTATATTAATTCAAATTAATGGTCACACGTGATTAACATAGTTTATAAACATACAGGGTTGTTCATTTGTACTTGATATTATTTGTACTAGTTAAATCGATTGAAATCGTGTATTAACATACAGGTATGTTCATTATTATTAATTATCATAACAATTATTTTCTCTTATTCAAGATTTTATTCTTCTGTGCTTCTTTATACCCTTATTTTGATTTTAATATATTGTATTTCGTTGTAATATATATATATCTTAATTACGAACTCTATTAAAAATTGTATTGTCAATATAGGCAAATATCGTCCGTTAGTTCATAAAATAGTTGGCGTTGCTGTCACGCACGGAGTGAATAATGAATGAAAATAGGCTGACTGAAAAATAAATTATGTTTTCCGTTATCAATGTTTTTAGTAGAGAAAAAAGAAATTTAAAATTTGCGTTTTCCTAGTGTTTTTTGTATTCATTGACATATTTGAGTGAGTTTTTTTATGTTTTTGTTTCTTATAAATTTTTATTTTTTATATTATTATGTTCATATTTTTCTTTTATATCACACCTTCTGTTTGTTTTTAAAAAATGTGCTTTAAGTTTCTTGTTTTTTTTTTAATTTTAGTTTTTGTCTTTTTTGTTTGGTTATTTTATTTATTAGAGACTTGTTATGACAACTTAAGTATCAGTTCTGTCAAATGGGTCAGTGACATTGTTAGGGTTACTACTAAAGTTCTACTACCCTTATCTTTATTATTCAGTGAGGTATCTGAATAATTTTGTTCTGTTTGAAGGACTGGAACAAACACTTTCTTATGATGGATTCAATTATTCTGTGACGTCCTGGCTTACTTCCGGTTTTTCCGAAAATAACGAAAATCGAAATTTTTTTATTGTTAAATGGAAACACTCTCTTTTATTGTAAATTTAAACATTTCTATATAATAATCGTGTATTCAAAAATTTTCTGTCAGCTGTCAAAATGGCCGCGATATTGAATAATATTTTTTCTAAACATGTTACTATTAATTCGTTTATGGAAAAAATATAGGAATGTACGATCTTTATAAAATCTTTGTAAGCTTCAAAATTCCCATTGAGATCCATTTACCGTATACCAGTGGCGTATCTAAGAATTTTTATTATTAGCAAACCGTTTAATAATTCCATCCGCTTTTATCTTCGTTGTTAATCGAGATATTGGAATTAAAACTTTTTTGTTTAAAAGCTTGGACCAAATACTGTCATATACTGGATTTAATTGATGTGTGACGTCATGGCTTACTTGTGGTTTTTCGGAAATAACAGATAATCTCAATTTTTTTTTAAAATAGAAACCCCCTTTTTTATTAAAAATTTAAATTTCGGGAACATTTATGAAAAAGAATCATGTGTTGAAAATTTTCTGTCAGCTGTCAAAATGACCATCATATTGGAAAATATTTTATTTAATATGTTACAGAAAATTTTAATATACGCCCCAAAAATGTCCCAGATATTCAAATTTTCAATAAAAAAAGGTTTTCATTTAAAAATAAAAAATAAATTGCGATTTTCTGTTATTTCTGGAAAAGCTGTAAGCCATGACGTCACAGAAAAATTAAATTCATCACAAGAAAATTCTCTTATTTTTCATATCCTTTGTTTTCCAACAAATAAACATTCTAAATTTTTTAAAAATTTTGCCCCCCCCTATAGAATTGTGTAACGACGCCCATGATTGTAACTAGCATGTTATAACGCCCCCAAGAAGAGTATTAGCAGGATGTTTTCCTGACATATTTTAATATTTCGTTTTCTGATTTGCATTGCAATATTGTTGCTCTTCCATATTCAAAGAAGAAAAAAAAACGCAGCTTAAAAAAATTATGCAATTTGTTTTAAAATTGTTTAAACTTCTTAGCATAGAGAGGTTCTAATAAATAAACAGAACACAGAACACCTTCTAATGTTGACAGTTGACATAATTTCCTACGTTGCCACATACAATCCTTCGCATTATTTTTCGCTTGTGATTTTAGATTCACTCATTTTCAAAAATACGATTTTTAACAACCATGCGAATTTGGTATGCGACATTTGCCGTGTGCGACAATTTTCATGCGAGACTCGAGAATTCTACCCCTGGCTATTATCTTTTCTTAATTTTAAATGACAACTCTGTGTAAGTAATTATATAAATTGTAAATTTTATTAAAACTATCTAAACCTCATTATCAGTATTTAAAAATTTATTGTTGTCATTTTGGAGATAGCCTACTGAGTTCCCATGCGAAAGGTCAGGAGTTCCAATCCAGGATAAGGATTAATTAAATTTATTTTATAAATTGGTAAAATTCGTAAATTATTTTTAAAATATTTATTTTATCTTAATAACCTCTTTTCGGCTCAAATCGAAAAAAAAATTTTTTAAAGTATACAATATGTTAACATTCCTACAATGACGCCTGAAGAACGATATAGAATATGCAATGCATATAATAGACAATGTATATCCATCTGTCCAATCGCGGCAGGTAAGCAGCCGACTCACAAGAGCATTTCTTTATTTCGCTCATGTGCAAATATAATTAGGCGTCTCATCTTTATTTCGAAGGATTCATCGGTTAACATACTGTATACTTGTCCATTCTATCCAGAGTGAAAAAGCAATTAGTTTGGACCTACAGTATGGTAGCCATATTGATACTTGACTTTCATCTACCTGCCCACTGATGTCATGTTTAGAATACCCTATAACCAGGGCTGGTATATCTAAGGGGGTTGCGACATAGGAGTCCATTTTGGATGTAATTTTTTTCGAAATAGTAGTCGCCCATTGATCTGGCAACCTGTAGTCGGAGCAGGTCAACTCGGCGAAGTAAATTCGGCGACGGTCAACTCGGCGGTGCCGAGTCGGCGATGGTCATCTCGGCGATGGTAAACTCGGCGACGATCAACTCGGCGAAAAGGAATACAATAATATATTATTCAATTATTTATTATAATACAAAATAAGATACAACCTATAAAAAAAATTTGATTGGAGAATTTGATTAATAAAATAAAAATATATAAGAGATTTTAAATAAGAAACTGGAAAAAAGTTATTATTACTAAAGTAAATCAACATATACAGGAAAAAATATATTAAATATTAAAACTAAGAATCTGAAAAAGAAACTTCTTGATTAAGAAATTAAAATTTAATGGCCAAAGTTGTTTGGAATTACAAAATTAAGGTGGCAATAAAATCAATTAAGGGTCTTAACTACAATTAGGGTTTTTAATACCTAGTATTAGAAAGCAAATAAATATTAAGGGCTTAAGATTTTTCAAAGCAAAATAAAAATAAGATTACCTTATAATTGCCTGCTTAAGGGCTTAAGATTTTTCAAAACAAAATAAAAAAAAGATTACCTGATAATTACCTGCTTACTTGTACCTACATCCTATAAAAGACTGGTGATATTCACTTTCCTTAATATTCCGAATTCATCTCAGAAGTAAAGACATTGTTTGTAATTTTATTTGTCTGTGTGAGTTTTTTATTTACTGAGACTCAAGATGGAAAATAAAGTTCTTAGCCAAAAGGGCCACGAAAAGTACTACTGGGATGGCTACCTATACACGAAGGATAAAACGAACAAGGACAACACCATTCAATTCTGGCGCTGCGAAAACAAGCATGAAAGATGCAAAGGAAGAATATGGACCAATATTATGGATGGTTCTTTCAAATGTATACGAAATGAACACACATGTAGTACGGTAGGAAATGCAGCAAATGTTGTTCTGAAAAAAATGAATACCACTGTGAAGCACCTGGCCGCGACAACGATGGAGAATCCTGCCCAAATCAGAGGACGAGTTTTGGAAAATGTACCAGCTGCGGTTAAAGGAATGCTTTCAAGTTCCAGTGTTATGCGGAGAAACATTCAAAGAGTAAGAGTAACCATGTGCAAAGCACCCGCCAATCCAGAAACTCTTAGTGAAATTATCATCCCAGAAGTGTACTCGCAATATTATTACAGCCCTACTCAATTTGAGATTTTTTTGCTGGCAGATTCCGGAAGAGATCAAGTGGATCTACATCGAATTCTAATATTTGGTAGAGAATACCATGCAACATGGAGTGCAAGCATGAAAGAATTATTTGTTGACGGCACATTCTTATTGTGTCCTCCACTTTTTGCTCAAATATTTGTTGTTCTGGCAAGAAAAGATACGCATGAAGTGAAGGGTTCAGTTTTTCCTGTACTATATTGCTTGCTGCACAATAAAAGTGCAGAAACATATCTCAATGTGTTTAACATGATAAAAGTTCTTTGGCCGCAATTAAATCCGGAAAGCATCAGTGTCGACTTTGAGTTGGCAATTCACCAGGCCGTAAGACAAGTTTTCCCAGAAGCCGAAATTAGAGGATGCTTATTCCACTTGGTCAAAAATCTTCGAAAGCATTTATCTTCTTGCAATCTCCTAAGAATGTACAATACTAATCCCGAACATTGAATGGACGAGATAGGACAAATAATTTTGCAGAAGCATGTCATCGCAAGTTGCAACTGGCTTTTGGTTCTGGCATTGCTCATCCTTCGTTATGGACATTCATAGATAATTTAAAAAAGGTACAGTCTTCGTACGATGCAGACTATGAACGAGCAATTGCCGGGCGCAATGGCACAACAAAAAGGAAACGTTATGAGGAAGCCGACGAGAGGATTTTAAATAAAGTGGCCAATTATAACAGGCAAAATTTGATCGAGTATCTCAGAGGGATATCACATAATTACAACATGAATTAGTTTTTTTATATTATATTGTATTATAATAAATATATGTATTATAAATAATTGTAATGTGTATTATAATAAATAACAATATTCTATAATCAACCTTTTTTTATTTCAGTTTTTATTTTTTAATTCCGTTTCAGCATATAATATGTTACTTAATTTTTTTTATTTCATAACCTAATATTATAATATATTATATCTTATTTTTATTTTGCATTGAAAAATCTTAAGCTCTAAATTTTCCCTTAATATTTTAATTTGCTTTCTAATAATATGTATTAGAAACCCTAATTGTAGTTAAAACCCTTAATTGATTTTATTGCCACTTTTAAAATCTCTTATATATTTTTATTTTATTAATCAAGTTCTCTAATCAATTTTTTTTATAGATTGTATATTATATTGTATTATAATAAATAATTGTATTATAATAAATAATTGTATTATAATAAATAATTGCATTCCTTTTCGCCGAGTTGATCGTCGCCGAGTTTACCATCGTCGAGTTGGCCATCGCCGACTTGGCATCGCCGAGTTGACCGTCGCCGGCTTTGCATCGCCGAGTTGTCGCGTACCGACCTGTAGTCGCCAGGCTTGCCAATATAAAAAAAATCAATGTTTTTTTTAAATGGCATTTTCATTATAAAATGCCCATATTTTTTAGGATAAAATATTTCAATTTAATAAATTATTAATAATCTCACATGTACATAGAATACGTCGTGAAAAGTAAATCACTTTCAATTTTGTGCTGTTTTGGTTTGGTTTATTTTAAAAGGTAATTGAAGAGATGAAGATAATTTTCTTATAGATGAGGATGCATAACAAATTATGGCTCCCTTTTTTAGAGCTCCAGTTCCCTAAGTCTATTTATTTTAGGTCTTTTTAAATTGTTGGTAGGTATTATTATTCACTTTATTTGTATGTTTTTATTTAATTTAAATAAATTTGTGTAATATCTTGCAATTTGTTTTCTATACATTTTAGCATGTATTTGTTGGCTACATCTTACAAAGGATGGCTTTGAAATACCTTTACAACAGAGGTACCCACTATTTATTTCTTCTTTTAATTTTTTTTGACTGAATTTAATGTTTTTTATTATTTTTTTATAATGAATAAAAATTTAAAAATTAATGAAAAATGATGTTGTTATTTTCAAAGTGGACAAACCCCATATTAGTTATTTTCAAAATGAACAAACTCCATTTGTTATTTCCATAACGTACAGTCTCCAAATATTTTTTCAAAATAACTTTGATGTTTTTAAAAATTTTAAGGAAAAAATTGGTATAATAACTCTTAGATGTGATATAAATACAATAAAAAATAAAAAGTACCTTCCTTAATTGTTTGTATTTAAGAAATTATTAGTTTTCTTTCGTCTACTAAGAATTTCGAAAACATGCAGATTGTATACTTTAAAACTATACCCCTCAAATTGTCTTTTTTAAAAAAAATTAAAAAAATATGTACGTATAGTAATAACGGGCCGGGCCTAGGTCAACAACGGGCTCAAATTTGTCAGATTTGTACGGTGTCCTAAGTCTACCGCGCGATAAAAAGCAGACTTCGATCCTATTTGGCCTGGCCCGTGATAGGCCCGTTGCTTTTCATCGCGCGGTAGATATACGACCCCGTACAAATCTGACGAACCTGGGTTCGGGCCAACGACGAGTCCAGGTTCGTCAAATTTTATGTGGTATCAAATATCTACCGTGCGATGGAAATCAAACGGGCCTATTTCGATCCTATTTTGCCTGGCCCGTGGCAGATCCGTTGCTTTCCATCGGGTCCGAGCCGGGTCCATATCAACAAAGTACCCAGGTTTGTCAGGTTTGCACGGTGTCGTATATCTACTGCTCGATGGAAAGCAAACGGACATGCTTCGATCCTATTTAGCCCAGCCCGTGGCTTTCCATCGCGCGGTAGATATACGACACCATACAAATCTGACGACCCTGGGCCTGTTGTTGGCCCGTTATATCCATGCGTAACTTTATACATAGGATTTTTTATAGTTGTATCACACTTATAGTAACTAATGTTTTCCTATTTTTACGTTTACTAGAAAACTGTGCTATATAGAGGACTCACGTGTCAACAGATTTATAATAAAATAAAAATGTTCCTACCTGACAACATCCATTGAACCCGCTCCACTAGCGAAGAAATCTGTATCTTCTTCGATATCGATATTCAAAATGGCTTCCCAAATGACCCTTACCGATTCTACTAGTACTTTTTCTTCTGGAGTTAACACTATTTCCACTTGTTTTGAAACTTGATCCAAAGTTGCAGCGTTTTTCATTCGACCTAAAACAATAAAGAAAAAAATGTTTTTATTCCGGAATAAAAATGTTTCTTTTAAGTAACTTACCGTTTATTTTAACTCTTTTGACATTAATGTATTCTCCATCAGAGCCTACTAACAACAATCCATCTTCATGGATAATACCAGATTTGGTACCTTGGATCTCGACTTCTTTGCCAATAGGAACTGGTCCCTTCCACAAAGTCGATCCAAATAGTAAGGCTTCATTGTATTCTTCAGTTCCTGGAAGCCTCATCACGCAGCTGGCTCCTGGGACAGAGTCCATACCACGAACGAAATTGTGAAGTTCTTGAGCCGTTTTGGTCCAATCGATCTAAGAGAAACACTCTCATTAGCTTCATTACTTTTAAAAAAGATTGGTTTCTTTTGAATGTCATTGTACCTTTTGTAACTCAGGTTTGTTCAGCATAGGATCATATGTAGCTCCCTTTTCGCTCTGCGTTATCTTAGGGGCAGTATCATCTGCTACCATATCCACAGCTCTTGCGACTGCAGAAACACCTATTGGATACAAAAACCGTTTATACAGCGTGTCGACTGTGTCGTTTTCTTCTACATCGCATTCTTCTTGAAGAAGAATTGGACCAGTATCCAAACCGTCGTCGGCCCAGAATATGGAAAGACCTGCTTTTTTGTCTCCACAAATCAACGTCCTACAAAAAAATTAGTTTCGGTCATCGGAACATCAAGTTTTTAAATTATAAGTTGATAAAAATAAGTTTTACTCACTGCAAAGCCTTCGATAAAATGGTTTAAAATGCAGCAAATGGTAAACTTACCAATTTATGGAACTCGCTCCTCTGTGTCTGGGTAAAATAGATGGATGATAGCAAATACTCTTCATTCTTGGATAATTGATAACTTCCATTGGGATGAATTGGGAGCAATAAGGTAAGACGTTAAGATCAGCATTCACGCTCTTATATTGGTGCAGGACTTCTGGTAATGGTTTTCCAGCTCTTCTCCATGCCTTTATTTTGAATACTGGGATGTCATTTTCTGCTGCAGCTTTTGCTAGAAAAGTAAGATAAAAATATGTAGTTATGTTGATTTTTTTTAGTTTTAATAGATAAAAGAGCTTAACTTTTTCCTATACGACAAGATGCATTGGAATTTATCATAATTTTGTATCTAAGTTTAATTTTTGATTTATAAATTTTAAATCTATTAATATTATAATTTCTGATGTAAAAGAAAAGTGGCGAATCCTCATTAATTCACTTTATATGTATAATAATATAATTAATATATGTTAATAATTGCATGGTCTACGGAACCGTAGAAGGGCAGCAAAGTATTTTTTCTAATTTAGCGGGAAATCTATCGAAAGCGGCAGCGAACTTTTTGCTCAAAATGCACACAAAATTTTTTCTACGATCACATTATTTTAAGAAATAGATATACAAACTGAAAATATTAAATTAATTTAATTGCAAATAGCCTACTTGGAAAGTCTAAAAATTACGAATCGTGTATAATATTGTTATGAACTAAAAATTTATTCCTATTTTTGATTAACTGGATCAACCCTTTTCTTAAAGTTCTCCGATTTTTGAATTATTATTTTCCGAAATTCCCCCGATTTGCAAATAATTATCGATTTTATTTTAAATTTCCTATTGCTGTAAATTCATCGCGTCCCACTACCAATCTCGCGCACTTGAGATCGGCACGAGAGCTGAAGAACGTAGGTAATTTTAAGGTATGGTCCGTTATTATAGTCTATTTTTATGTATGAGAGAGTAATAAAACAGCATTTCTAATGCAAAACTTAGTACGGTCATTTTAAATATTTTTACAGAATAATCTAAATATTTCCTAAAATTGTAATAAATGTTTTGGAGTGAGGGTAGCCATATGTGAGTAGTAGGGATTAAGTGTAAAGGTTAAAGAAAAGGTCCTTTATTTCTCACAAGTCAAAAACGATCTGTAGCTACTGGCTAAAGTTGCTGGACTGGCAGTATGATTTGGAGTGAGGGTAGCCATATGTGAGTAGTAGGGATTAAGTGTAAAGGTTAAAGAAAAGGTCCTTTATTTCTCACAAGTCTCATTGACTTGTGAGAAATAAAGGACCTTTTCTTTAACCTTTACACTTAATGTAATAAATTTACCTGAGCTATTACAAGTTTTGGGTCTTTTATTGGTTCTTTATAAACATATGCTGTACAGAACAATAGAAAAAGGTTTGGACAGGCCAAAAGCCCTGTGTATTAAGATTATCTTAAGATTATTTTCAATAAGTACCTATTTGCCAATTTTGTTTTATTTTAATTCCAAGAATTTCTTACAGTAATCGAATTATAAGTAGATAAATACCTTCCCAACAAATTTTACCGAAAATGTGATTATAGGTTTTCCATTTAGTAAGGAGGTCCAAGTTGTGTATTCTTGACAATTTACTAAATGTCGTTTAGTTGTAACTTGCAAGGTGCAGTGTGAATTCTAGTGTGATCATGGAAAATTTGGAAAGGCCGCGTAAACGACAAAAAATCGGTCCTTTAACAGTTAATGAAAAAACATTAATATTTAATTGTTTTAAATCATTTACAGACAAACATTTATGTAAAAGCGTTGATGACACAGTGGAATTAGTTAGTAGTACGCTTGGTGTTGGGAAATCTACTATTTACAGAGTTGTTAAAGAAGAGAAATGTGGCGAGTTTCAAACAGCACGTAAAGCTCCAGGAAAACCAAAATTTCAATTAGAAAATCTTTTGAAAGAAAGACTTCGAAGGAAAGTGCATGCGTTCTTCTTTAGAAAAGAATTTCCGACAGTAGACAAAGTTCTTGCCACGGTTCGAGATGATAAGGATTACCCTGAAATGAGTCGAAGCACACTATGAAAACTTTTAAAAGAAATAGGTTTTCTATGGAAAAAGCATTCCAGAAAGTCTATTTTAATAGAAAGAAGCGATATTGTAGTATGGAGAAGAAATTACCTAAGGACTATAAAAGAAATGAGAAACCAAAGAAGAAATATATTTTATTTAGATGAAACATGGATCAACGAGGGACATAAACCAAATACATTTTGGCAAGATGAAACTGTTACAAGTCGAAGACAGGATTTTTTAAATAATTTATCTACTGGTTTAAATCCACCATCAGGAAAGGGGCGCAGACTAATAATAGTACACATCGGTAGTTCAAACGGTTTTGTTAAAGGTGGTTTATTGACTTTTGAATCTACTCGTACCGGTGACTACCATGAGGACATGAATGCTGATGTCTTTAAAGAGTGGTTCGAACAAATTATAGATCTTCTTCCTCAGAACTGTATAATAGTAATGGATAATGCAAGTTATCACTCGAGACTTATAGAAAAAATGCCCACAACCAAGTGGTTAAAAAAGATTTACAGAATTGGCTAAATTCAAAGAATATTAAGTTCCATCCCGGTTCTGTGAGAAAAGAACTGTATCATTTGTGTTCAGTTAACCGCGTCCCTAATTTAACCGATTTTTCAGGAATGTCAAGCAGAGCGGTTAGTTTTGGATCGAGTTACCGATATTTCGGTTAATAACGGACCATACCCTTAGGCTCTCCTCTGTCTAGTTGTTTTGAGACCGAAATGCGATATTGCGTCAATTCCGTTAAAATTTCAAAATCTCTTTTGTTTTTCCGTGGTACACTATTCCGATAGGTAATTAGATTATTCTTGTAGATTCATTCAACCGTGTGTTCCGAAAACCGTGTGAAATTAGCAGAAATCCGTTAAATTCTCGAGTTGTTTATATTTTCTTTTTAATCAATTTTTTATTTGAAACTTTATCAGTATTTTGGAAGCAAATCCGGATTTTGTCTGCTAATTTTACAATAACGTTGAGAGAGAGGCCGTATAAAATAATTCAAATTATTTCAATTAAAAACCGTTAAACTAAAACAAAATTTAGTTTCCGTTAATTTTATAAATATTAGTTTGAAAAATATTTATACCGGGTGAGTGATTAACTTAGAAGTGGTTTGAATTTCTCCAAACATTTTGTTTAAAATCAATTATACCGGGTTGCCAAGAAATTACTCAATCGTAGTTTTCAATTTTAACTTTTGAATTCTTTCAAATGGAGTAACATGCATTTCTTGAACATTCATTAAGTAACTAATTGATTTGATTCCCTTCCTAAGTATTTCTTTTGTACATTCCGCTGTAAAATTCCCTGACTTAGAGTATCGTCTGAGTTGTTATTGAAGACAGTGACTACTCCCGCAGTAGAATGGGCTAATTTGGTAACCAACTCAGATGACATGTTCCGGATTTGATATTGAACAGAAGTGAAGTTTAGCTACCTTCGCTGCCGTTTAGTACATGTCTGTATTCCTCTTGTAAATTTCTTTGGCTCCGCGATTAACGTTCTTTTGGTTTGTTTAATTCTGATCCCTGTCCCCATCGTTAGTTAAAATTTTAGTAAATTCCCGACCAGTTGACTGGACTCTGAATTGTAAGTCGATTTATAGTGACTATCCCGCGTGGTAGAATGGGCTGATTCGGCTTCGCTCCCAGAGTCTGGTTTATACGAGGTTACATAAGCCTGGAGCGCAATCCTCAGGAGTTGCGTCGCCAGGATATTAATCTTGTGGTCCGTTAGGCTGTAGCAAGATTTGCAATTTCTCTGTTGCACATTACTTCCGCTCCCGTGTACTCCCCACAGTGTCTCTATATTTCTCGCTTTAGGGATAACTTAATAGTCAAAAGCTCTAAGACGCTTAGAGGAGAAATTCATGAGATTCCAAAAGTTCGCCATGCCGAAGACCGTAGACTTGCTACAACGCCGCGTAGTACTTCTGGTTTGACCGCCGTTTTCCCGACACCGTTTTATTCATAAACCCCTCATTTGTCCGATTGAGTTTTTATTTTATTTTGCCCATTATTTTCCGTTACGAATTTTTTTTATGTTGTTCAGTGTTAGATCCAATAACTTGGGGAGGGCTTGTAAATACAATTATTTAGCTTCACCTAATATTAACCGAAACGATTGTAAATACTGAACAATAATTGTGTCAAATTGAAACCTGGCATTTCATTCTCTTGTCATAAATCTCTGTATAAAACAAACTGGCGCCCGAGCACACCCAGTTCGAACGTCCCAAGTGAGAGTATTTCTAACCAGTTGAGAAAACCTCACACCTGAATCTTTCTAGTGGATACTGTTTATAAATATCGTTTAATTTCTCCTAAGAACTAATAATTATATTGTGAATAAAGGTGGAAATTAATTTTCATTTATAGATCGTCAGATAGTGATAGGTTTAGGTGTCCCATTTTCGCATGCAAGCATCGAAGAGGGTTGAAAAGTACATCGATTTTAAGTAGAATTAAAGGAAATTTACGAGTGGCTCCTGGGGATAACACATGGAAAATTCGATTGTCCCTAACAAAAAAGAAAGGTTAGTTTTTGCCCATATTTCCACGCAAGTCGTGTTTACTATATGATTAATAAATAGAACTAGGCTTCGGAAAACCAAAGGCTTTAATGTTGCAAGTGACTAAAGGGTTGAAATAAGGGCGTAATCTTCTAAGGATAAATCGGAAGTTTACCCGATTTTTCCACACAAGCCCATCGAATGTATAAAAACGTCACTAGTCCGAAAAACATATTGGTTTGAATGATCCGAATGTATAAGTGCATTTTGGGGTCGAAAATTTTTTCCATGTGTTATCCTCAAGAGCCACTCGTAAATTTTCTTTTATCCTACTCAACATCGATGTACTTTTCAACCCTCTTCGAGGCTTGTATGCGAAAATGGGGCATCTAAATCGGTCACTATTTGACGGTCTATTACTAAATATATTCATGTCTCTGCATGCTCAATTTACATGCTGTTCGCCATGAGAAAGAAGGCGAGCAATAAAGCTGTCAATTTTGTTGCACGGCGAGTGATAAAGCTGTCACTTAATGTAAGCTCGCGGAAAATGACAACAACGAACGGTGAAGATTACTGTTGCATTTTGATGCGTTAAAGCCTACTTTGGATAGTGCTATAGTAGAGAATAGCTGTTTTTCTACGATCACTATCCAAAGAAGGCTTTTACGCTTCGAAATACAATTGCAAAGTTGACGTTTTTCGCAAACTGACATTAAGTGACAGCTTTGTCGCTTGCCGAGCAATACTTGACAGCTTTGTTACTCGCCTAATTTAAATTAGATATAATATAAAATTTCTTTTTAACAAATGATTTTCAAGTTATTTGTTCGCAGTTAGATGTTTTATTGTTTTATTATCCAAGTTAACATTGCCTTTGAAAGTCAACTCCGTTTTTCATGATTAACTTAGATATAGGCAACACATTATACACTACTTCCCTAATAACACCGATCTGCCAGAAACATCCCATTTAGGTTCCATGTATGTTTCTATGTTTCTGACATAAATGCTACGTCCCTACGATGTCTCTAAAGAAACGTTTCTGGAATGATTTCTCAAGAATGTTTTAGAAACATCGTAATTATGTTTTAGGTATTCTATTTTCGTTTTAATTATTTTGAAATATCAATAAATTATAAAATTACTGCAATCACTAGAAATTTACAATCATATCTAACGCAAATATTAAATTTGAACATTTTGAACAATATTTTAATTTCACAAGACAACTGTTACAGGTCCAATTTATCTTTAATAGTTCCTTCAAAACAGATTTCAAAGCAAATACGACAGAGATGAATATACCCTTCCTTCTGGCTCAGCAGGAGAGTTCGGTTAATCCTCCGCGAGGTATAAAAATACACTATTGAAGGAAGTCCTCGTGATGGAATCTATTTTTTTGCATTGAAAGTGTAGCACTGAGCTGCAGTACTTATGAAAATATCGTTCCATTTACACAAATTGTATGGATGGAACGATATTTTCGATGGAAAGGAATAAACTTCATATTTGATTTGCTCGCGGAGTATTAACAGAACACGTCTACCGTCAAATGACAATATTGACATATGACAGATATTTCATTAGTGTTGACAGTTGAAAATAAAAGGTGCTTCGCCTCGCTTATGATAAAGTTTGGAAAAGTTTAAAAGTAATAAACAACTTCTCTATAAACTTTTAAATAAACTAAAAGTGTTAATAGGCGGCTGGATTGACGTGTATAGTTTCGTACGTAAAGCTACATGAAAAATCACTTCTAATTCAAGCTTTAACAAGGCTTGTCCAATGCAAAAAGCAATCGTTTTATGAGCGAGATATTCAAGCCAAAATGAAGAAGGTAACTTAGTTTTCCTTTAACAAAATGTGGCTTTTATACATTCTAGTCATTATTTCTTTGTTAACTTTAAAAATAACTATTATAGGTATTGTATTTTGAAAACCAAGGTACCAATGTGTGTGAATTTATTAGAAGATGTATAGTTCCCCTCAAGGAACGAATTGTGTAAATTGTTTTCATTCACTGGAAAAAGGAAGCCGCCAAATTAAAAATAGCTAAAGCCATTATGGGTAATTATTTTTAACCTATTATCAATTGATTATATTATCACTTAATTGAAACATTTTCAGATTCGGTAAATTGGTAAACAAAAAAGAAATGGAAATTAAAATAGATGACTAGTTGTGGAGGGCTCCGGAAAGAAATAGACGCAATGAATCAGAGCGTAATAATTAACATTTTCTATCTTTTGTGTTAAAAAATATTTTTTTTTTTCAAATAAATTAATGAAAAAAAAGCAATAGATTTGATTATCCTACTAAAAAACGTTTAGGTCATTTCTAGAACCGTTCCAGCAATAGTATAAAAAACTTACCTAAGATGTTTGAGCAACATCGCAGGATGTTCCACAAACGTCTCTGAGAAACGTCTCCAATACGTTACAAATGATGACATGGTCATTGCCAGAAACATCCCAGGTACGTTTGAGGGAGAATAAGAAACATGACAGAGACGTTTCTAATGTCCCCAAGGGTATGTTTCTGGAACGTTCGTGTAACAATACTGTGCTATTAGGGTTACAACAAATTTTCAGTTTTTATATCTCTTTTTTAAAATAATGTGATTGTAGAAAAAATCTT
>OV651815.1:10080073-10320073 GCA_927349885.1 Psylliodes chrysocephalus
TGGATTACGAACGCTTTATTATTTTAATACTCTCTCATACATAAAAATAGACTATAGGTTATGGTTAAGTTAGGTGAGATTCGTTTAAAGTCAATAGGCTCCAGTTCGATGAATCATTTGAGCAGGCACATAATTTGTCTATGCTCTGATGGTTTATCTTATGTTATAAAACTGTAATTTTCATGTTTTATAGGAGATAGTGTCTTTGCATCAATACCGCGAAAATGAGCAGAACAATCAATAGGTAAGAACCGTGAATGAGTAGATTATCAATAACGTAAGAATGAGTAGATCATTTATACTACATTTTACGATTTGAATAGAGGGGTTCATTGAAGGATTGGGTATTATTATATTTATCTCCAGTACATGAGCAGTTTAGTCCAATTGGAGAGAGTTCCTCTAGGAGATAATGTCCTTTCATCAAAACCGTGAAAATGAGCAGATCATTTATCAATAACGTAAGAATGAGTAGATCATTTATATTTCATTTTACGATTTTAACAGAGGTTTTCATTGAAGTGTTGGGTATTATTATATTTATCTCCAGTACATGAGCAGTTTAGTCCAAGTGGAGAGAATTCCTCTGATTAAATAACGTTTTAGAATGTCAGATACTGCCTATATAAAATGTAAGAACAAGATAAGTAGTTATAGAAAGATATAAAGAAAGTTGATCATGTCAGGATACGTTGGTTTTACAGTTAAAATTGTTTTGTTATTACAACAATGACCAAATTTTCAAGTAAATTTGAGTCATGTCTTTACTATTTTTTCTTTAAGGAAAATGGGTTATGGGTTCCTGCTTATAGAGACACCTAATTATTCTTTTAAACGATGAAATACAGGACAAATGACTACATTTACTTTCGATAAAAGTCATCGCTAATTTTCAAAAAAACAACATTTTTTTCTTAGTAAAAGACCGTAATATTAATAGTTTTTCGTGTAGTTTGGCGGAAAATGCACATTTTTATAGCCGGAAATAGGAAAAACAATTTTTCACTCAAAGAAAAATGAAATATAATGAACTTAACAACAATTTCAACAGTCGCAGATTTTTAAACATTTTATTCTTTAAATATTTAAACTAGAAAACTCTTGTTAGCATATTTATATATTTTTGCATTCATCTATGAACAAAACAACCTTGAGAGCTTTAATACTTTAACAATATTCTATCAATGTACAATAAATAACAAGCGTGGGCCACTTTCACGGTAATTGACATTTAAAAACACCATACCTGCTGTAGATTCATTCCAAAAATACGTCAAAATTTAACAAAACCAACACCCGTCCACCATGATACGTACGTTCGCGCGATATTATCTTCTTCAACCACAATCCGAAAAATAAAAAGAACTACGGGGCAATCCTATCTAGCGGGCTCGGAATCAAAACAAAAACGCGGAGAAACAAGTGAAAATCGCCGTCCACGAGGTGCAGCACATCGAAAACAACTGACTAACGTTACGTCGGCGTGCACGTCACGCGAGTAATAATACTCGAAAGAGAACCATGGACGTGGGGCAAGGTAGGAGATGCCCACTCTCTTTTGACTTTTTCCTTTGGTGTATTCAATGTTGTTGTGATTTCGATTTGTCTACTTAGGTGTTATGATTTAAATAGGAAATCAATAGACGTATCGGAATTGTTTAATAATGAATGGTTCCGAGTTTGTTGATGATGTGACTGGGTTTGTTTAATCGACAAAGTATTCAATACGACTGATTATTGGAAAAACATTCATTATTTTAATATAAGTGAGAATCGTTGAAAGTGAAAGATTACTATAAGAAGGGAGAGAAAGGGAGAATAAGAGGCTCTGAGTGGCCAGAAGTCTTCTTAAGAATGGTGAAAGACAGAGGTTCTAAAACAATTGCCAACAATTTTGGAGCATCTACTAAGCAAAAATACTGCGATAATAAGTCATTGTATGCTTAACACACATAACATTATACTCGTTCGGCTTGGCAAAAGAGTATTTATAAAAAATTTATCAGGACTGTTTTCCTAATATTTGGAATAGCAAATAGCTGCACAGAGGTGGTACAGAGAATCCGTCTATAGTAGAATCACAATCGACACGGAGTAATATATCTGTCAGATCAGAAAATTTCAAGTGTGGGTGCCTATATTATTATTTACGGGGTACATAAAAAACAATGTACTTTTTAAAATATATATTATTGAGTATTATTTCGGTTTGTAGGTACTTTACAAAATGTTTTTTGAGTTATTTGTAATTGTTATGTAAATGATAGAGTTATCTGTTTGAGTAAATTAACAACAAGGTATATAATAAATATTTTTCAAGACCTATAAATTGGACTATTAGGTATACCTACAGTAAATTGTTAAAAGTTAATGGCATGTGGAGAGAAAGGTTTCAGCTTAGATTATAGAAAGTAATCTGAGGGTTCAAAAAAATCTATAAATGTGACAATAATTGTATTAAAAATGTAAATGGAATAAATCTTTAATTATAGAAATCTATAATCTAAGGGTTAATCGTTATTTTATCATTTTCTTGGAGATAACTAACGCCATGGAAAAACCAAAATGATAAAAGGGGGTTGGATTATAAGATGGTTACCTACCTAAGATTTGGTATAAAGATAAGATAGGCAGTTGCTATTAGTATCTTCATCAGTTCCCAATATTACCTACCATGTTTGATTAGTCTTCTATATTATCTATTATAGTAAGTAGTTGTGGTTAATAGTGACAGTAGTATTGAAAAATGCAGTATGGTTCAAGTTCAAAGTTTACACCTATGAAACGTATACGAGCCCAGACGCATATGAATTGGACCAAAACAAATAATAAACACAATTTTCACAATTTTATTTTTCTGAATTAGAATTTATTTTACTATTATAAATTCAACGGATACGATTAAGCTTATTTGATACTATGTGGTTTTGACAATTAATCAATAATATATAAGACTTTTATCAACTACAATAATTATAAAATGAAAAAAAAAAAAGGAAAATTAATGTCTGGCGCAAATTAATTGGACCAAATATTTAGTCAGCGTTACCACTGTGTGACGTCACCCTTACGTTTTATAACGGCTTCAATTCTCTGTGGCATAGTGCCCACTAATGTTTGACAGTAATCTGGTTGAAAGTTATTCCAAATTTCCTGAACTTTAACCTTTAATTCAGGAATTGTGCGAACTGGCGTAGTTCGAAGTGCTTTTTTCATCTGATGCCAAAGAGTCTCAATAGGAGATAGGTCAGGACTGCTTGAAGGCCAGTTTAAAAGAGGAATATTCATTTCCTGAAACCATGATGTTATGGATTTCGCTGTATGGCAGGCTGCGCCGTCTTGTTGAAATATAAATTCTCCATCTGGCAGTTGAATTTCATTAATGGAAGGCAACAATTTTTCTTGTAATATACTTTTGTACTTTATAGCATTGACAGTGCCATCAATGAAAAGGAGATATCCAACTCCTTGTGAGGACATACAGCCCCAGACCATCACAGATGCCGGGAACTTAACCTTTCTTTTGAGGCAATCTTTGTGATATTCTTCTCCTGGCATTCGGATAACTCTGCTTCGTGTATCGCCAACACAGACCTCAAACTTAGCTTCATCACTCCAGATAACTGAATCTCATTGACGTTGAACCCAGTTTCGGTGCTCTTTTGTCCATAACAATCGGTTTCTTTTTTGTTTCTCTGTGAGAAGTGGTTTTTCCTTTGCCTAAAGTGAGATGATAAATTTGAATATTTAAGATGAGATAAGTGTTTCTTGTAAAAATTTACCTTGTAGAATCCATATCCCATTTTTTTCATTCTCCTCAAACAAGTGTCTTTTGAAATTGGTCTACCAATTGCATGGGCCCATTTTACAGCCAATTCTCGAGAAGAAGCTCGGCGATCTTGTTTAATAAGTGTCCGAAGAGCACGATCTTCTCTTTCGGTAATCTTTGAAATACGGCCATTTTTAACTTTTGTTTCAACATTTCCGGTTTTTTTAAAATTTGAAATTATATTTCTTACAGTTCCTTGAGGAATACTTAAATTTTGAGCAATTTTATGTCCAGAAAGTCCTTTCTGATAGGCCGCAACAATAGAATTTCTTAAATCGTCAGATAAACACTTTCCGCGAACCATTTTGACAAGTAACTAAATTGAATCACTCAACAAACGTCATAAATTATTTCTTCAACGCCCACTTGATAATATAGTTTCCAGAAAAAATTATACAAGAGATTTTATTGGATAAATAAATATTTATCATTACGATTGGGTGATGGTCTAATTAATTTGCGCCAGACATTACTTTTCTTTTTTGTTTATTTTATAATTATTGTAGTCGATAAAAATATTATATATTGTTGATTAATTATCGAAACCACATGGTATCAAATAAGCTTAATCGTATCCGTTGAATTTATAATAGTAGGGGAGGCCGGGGTTAGTTGGGACGCGGGGTAAGTTGGTCAGTCGGTTATATTTGGGCTTCCGTACGGCAGAGGCCGCTGAGAATTGCAGTGCATGTTAGAAATGTGATTTAATTAGTTGGTGTTCAACGGTGATACTGTGCAGTTTATCTCGGGAAGAAAAAAAAATATTCGTAGTGTGAAGCAAGCGTAAGTAAAAATTAAATGTTTTATTTGATTTGTATTAAATCTTGTTGATGATAGATTTTGAATTATTTATTTATGAGAATGTCTAGTGGGTACATTTCAGATTTAAATGCAATTTAAAACAATAATATATCACATACAATAAAGCCGATATTACCATTTTTGTGAACATAATGGCTATGGGGTTAGTTGAGCAATTCTTGTCGGGGTTAGTTGATCATATTTCTAGCAGGGTCTATTTACTACCTGTTTTTGCATTACAAATAATTTGAACTGAATTTGGTTCTCGGTACATTATAGTAGTTCTACTAAGTGATGTTGTTTTAATTTATCCTTTCAGGTTTGTGTGAAATAAAAATTTAATATAATTATGAGGACCTACAAAAAAATATCAAATAGAGGCAAAACTCCTGGAGATATAATGTTAAGAGCAATACGCGCTGTAAAAGCAGGTCAGTCAGTATACTCAGCTTCGCAAGAGTTTGAAATACCAAGAATGACGTTGACTCGTTACGTGAAAAAATTTTCAGAAGAGGAAGTTACAGGACAAGAAGTTGCATCTGTAACGAAAGTGGGATATACCAAACACAGACAGGTAACAATACAAACAATCGAGTATCGTACTTTCTTACTAAGGAATGGTCTTGATTTTTTTTTTAGGTGTTTACTGATAAGCAGGAAGAGAATTTGTCAACCTATCTGAAGAAGGCGGCCGATATTTATTATGGGCTTACCCCGAAAGAGGTAAGAAGGTTTGCTTATCTTTGTGCAAAAACATTTAAAATCAAAATCCCAAAAAATTGGACAGAAAATGAAATGGCGGGAGCGGATTGGTTTTCTTCGTTTTTAAAGAGAAATACAACATTAGCCATCAGAACCCCAGAAGCAACAAGTCTTGCTAGGTCAACAAGCTTCAATAAAACTAATGTTGGTAAATTTTTTGACAACTTACAAAATGTTTTAAATAGACTAAAAATTACTGAAGCTGACATCTGGAACATGGACGAAACATGTATAACAACCGTCCAGAAGCCTGATCGACTTGTAGGTAGAAAGGGAATGAAACAAATTGGACGCGTTACTTCTTCTGAAAGAGGGACCCTGATTACACTCGCATATGCAGTTTCGGCTGGAGGGAATACAGTTCCTCCATATTTCATTTTCCCCCGAGTTAATTTTAAACCTCACTTTCTGAATTGCAGTCCTCCAGGAAGCGCTGGTGGTGCCAACCCATCTGGGTGGATGAAAGAAAGCCACTTTGTTGAATATGTTAAACATTTCGTGAAACATACAAAGTCATCCACAGAAAAACCAACATTATTATTGTTGGATAATCACGATTCCCATCTGTCAATTGAGGCCCTCAACTATTGCAAAGACAATGGAGTTACAGTGTTGTCGTTTCCCCCACACTGTAGCCACAAACTACAACCTCTAGATAGAAGCGTATATGGACCGCTAAAAAAATACGTTAATACTTCCTGTGACGATTGGATGACTAATCACCCTGGAGCCACTATGACAATCTACGATATTCCTGGTATCGTTAAGATAGCCTTACCCCTAGCAGCAACTCCTTCAAATATAATGTCGGGTTTTAAAGTGTCCGGTATATCGCCTTTTAATAGAAACATTTTCTCAGACGCTGATTTCATGCCTGCATATGTAACAGATAGACCGGAACCAGAGGAGTTACTTGTAACTGATCCTACTCATCAACAGAATTTCGATGAACCATCAAGCAGGGTCATTAACGAAGAAATTGTTATACGACCAGAACCAAGCCATACAACTCCTCCTAAAGAAAATATTCTACCAAGTTGTAGTACATCTTTGGAAAATATTAGACCTCTACCAAAAGCAGGAGCAAGAAAAACGAATAAAATTAATAAACGAAAGAGGGTGTCTGCAATTTTAACTGACACGCCTATTAAAGACTCTTTGGAACAGGAAAAAAATGAAGCACTTGAGAAGAAGACAAAACGAATAAAGAAAAATGTATTTGATGAGTCAAATAACAAGAAAGGAAAGCAAATAATAAAGAGGTCTACGAAAAAAAATAAAGCAGAAGACAGTTCGGCAGACGAGGACGAAACATTTTGCCTTATTTGTATGGAACCTTGGTCGAATAGTCGACCAAAAGAAAAATGGATCCAATGCACCACGTGTAAATTTTGGGCTCACGAAAATTGCGCAGATTCTGATCTATTTTACACGTGCCATAATTGTAATTCAGATGCAGATTCAGATAATTAACTTTTCAAGTAGTTTATGTTGGTTTTTGTGTTTTAAATAAACTTGTTTTGTGTTAGTTTTCTATTATTAAAAATTTAGCATTTTTGTTGTTGTTGTTTTGTGTATATGAAAAAACATAAGTATCACTTTTAAACCATGGCAGCACCGTATGTTCAACTTACCCCAGCACATTGACCAACTAGCCCCACACACGGGGTAAATTGGGCAGAATGACACTACGTATTATAAATATTAATTTTATTAGTTTCTAAATGAAAATATAACTTTTTTTATTGAAATGAATAGCATAATTATATATAATTATCAGTATATTTTTTTAATTATTCCCAATATATCCTTGTTAAAAAAAAAAAATAAACGTCCAAATGTGACCAACTAACCCCGGTCTCCCCTAAAATAAATTCTAATTCAGAAAAATAAAATTGTGTTTATTATTTGTTTTGGTCCAATTCATGTGCGTCTGGGCTCGTATAAATATAGTCTAAAAAAACTAAAAACACGCTTTTAGAGCATATCAAACTGAAAGTTAAAAATATTTTTTTAAGAAGGTCCTTTCGCCACCAATGTTAAATAAAAAATATTAGATTATGACTAAAATTTATTTTGTAAATAGTTGTCCTTATTTATCTAATGTTGAACTTTTAACTATACCTTACCAGTAGTGTACCTATACCATTTCCCGACCACTGATAAGAGATAAGAGATAAGATAAGAGGTCAAGGTCAAGGCCACTGATAAGAGATAAGATAAGAGGTCAAGGTCAAGGCCACTGATAAGAGAGATAAGGATCTATTTTTAGAACTGCCCACGTGTCAAGGTCAAGGCCACTGATAAGAATCTATTTTTAGCAAGGTCAAGGTTAAGGTCAAAGACAAGGACAAGGATTAGGCCACTGATAAGAGAGAAAGGGATCTATTTTTAGAACCTCCAGTGCCAATGTCAAGGTCAAGGTCAGGGCCAAGGTAATGGTCAATGTCATCAAGATCATCAAGGTCATTAAGGCCAAGGTCATCAAGGTCAAGGTCACGCACGACTCGGATGCCCTACCCATACGGACGACAAGGTCACGCACAACCCACATGCCCATACCCACGCGGACAAGTTCAGCCACCGACCTCGCACGACCCACTCACGCGTTCAAGGTCATGTACCGACCACACATAACCCACATGACCCACCCACACAAGGGCCCCGTTTCGCGCAATTTCCACGCACGCTGCTTTTAAAAAATATAATTTTTGAAATCCATTTTTAAAAATCTAAAGTAAAACCTCTTTACGCCACACATATTCATTATTGTTTTAAGAGAACTATTTTAAGAATTCTATTTTAAGAAATCTGTTTTAAGGAATCTATTTTTAGAAATCTATTTTAAGACATCTATTTTTAGAAATCTATTTTAAGAAATCTATTTTAAGAAATCTATTTTAAGAAATCTATTTTAAGAAATCTATTTTAAGAAATCTATTTTAAGAAATCTATTTTAAGAAATCTATTTTAAGAAATCTATTTTTAGAAATCTATTTTAAGAAATCTATTTTAAGAAATCTATTTTAAGAAATCTATTTTAAGAAATCTATTTTAAGAAATCTATTTTAAGAAATCTATTTTAAGAAATCTATTTTAAGAAATCTATTTTAAGAAATCTATTTTAAGAAATCTATTTTAAGAAATCTATTTTAAGAAATCTATTTTAAGAAATCTATTTTAAGAAATCTATTTTTAGAAATCTATTTTAAGAAATCTATTTTAAGAAATCTATTTTAAGAAATCTATTTTAAGAAATCTATTTTAAGAAATCTATTTTAAAAAATCTATTTTTCCATTTTTTAAAAATCTAACGAAAAACATCTTTACGCCTCACGAATCCCACGTGCCAAGGTAAAGGTCAAAGTCAAGGTCAAGGTGTATCTAAATATTGATATGAATATCATGTTTTTTGTGTGGGCGATTTAAACATATAAATAGTGAACAGATTGCTGTAGTATATTCAGTAAAAAAATTCAAAACTCCCTTAGATTTGATTTGTTTAGATTAGATTTTCAAGGAGACATTATTCGACTCCGTTATTTAGAGTATGTCGTCTAGCTTGGTATCGTTTATTTGACTTATGATCAAACAGGTTGTAAGAATGTAAGACAAGAAGGTTAAATCCTTTAATATTGAATGTGTTTTAGATGTAAGAAGGGTCTAGAATCTAAATGATGTTTAAAATTCTCACACATTTTTTTTTTAACTAATCTGGATTAATAATTTCCGGTATACTGAAAGTAGTCAAAAGGGCATTACACATATCTCCGCTATTATTGATCAGATTTAAACGGGGAAAACGGAGGAGTGTTAGGGAATTAAATCTCTATTATTGCTGAGGAGAAAAATCATGCGACGTCGTAAGGACTCAAGCATTTATCTTGATTATTATTGGTCGGACTTAAACAAGGAAAATGACATTGGTTTAGATTAATGTTGAAGAGAAAAATCCTTGTTATAATTATTAATGGATGTTAGGTGTAAGAGATTTTCATTAATTAACAGGTTGTAAGGATATAAGATAAGAAGGGTCAAAGGTTAAAACTATTTTACATAATTATTAGAAAGTTTATAGTTTGGAGGGTTGGCAGGGTTGCAACTTATTATAAGTATTAAAATGTTGGGAATTTCGAGGCATGAAGATTTGCAGATATTATTATCGGTATTGCAGATTTCATACTTATCGATTATTGTGAAGTTAATTATTGTCTACATCAGCACTTAAAAATTTAAAAAAAAATCAAATTATATTATAGGCTTATAATTAGGGAAGGGGGTTACTCCTCAATAGCACTTAGGTCTCATCGGCACCATTGAACATCCTCCTCATCTCATCATACAACCTACATATCTTAACCCTAAATGGGAAATATTTTAAATTTTACAGTTTTGGATGTTAGATGTAAGAAGGGTCAAAGGTTTAAACTATTTTTAATAACTATTAAAAAGTCTAGAGTTTGGAGGGTTGGAACTTAGGTGTTTAAGTCTAAGGATATTATAAGTATTTAAATGTTTTAAAACTCTAAAGTTAATGTTATTATTAACGGTAATGTAGATTTCATACTTATCGATTGGTGAAGTTAATTACTGTCTGCAGCAGCACTTAAAAATTTCAAAAAATCAAATTATAAGCTGGTAATGGGGTTGCCCCTCATTGGTACTTAGGCCTCATCGGCACATTGTGCATCCTCCTAAGCTTATCAATTAATCTACATATCTTACCCCTGAATGGGAAATATTGTAAGTTTCAGTGTTTTGGATGTAAGAAGGGTCAAAGGTTTAAAATATTTTTAATATTTATTAAAAAAGTCTAGAGTTTGGATGGTTAGCAGGGTTGCAACTTAAGTTAGAGTCAATATTAATTTTCTATTGGATTCATAGATCATTTTGAACATTACCAAGAACGCCCAACTCAAATGATTAAGAATTTATTGCACAGTACAACTTTAGTAGTTTTATTTATTAAAGTGTTTAGGTCTAACCACCCCTGTTTGTGTTACGTGTCTGTATATTAACGTTTCAATTGTTTCACCTAACCTTTATTATATACAATCAAGTCAGTCTGGAATAACACCAGTAGAAACAGACATACGCTTCTTAAGTTAGAAAAAAAAATAATGTCTAGCGCCACTTTAAAAATAGTAACAAGTAATTTAACCTAACATTTTAAATATTTAGATTTTATCTTAGAATTCATTTCTTAGTACCACATTAGATATAATAATAAATACTTTAACATCACATTTTAAAAGTTTCAATTTTGTATATTCACATTTTTACGAACCATTTTAATAACAGTGCTATCCATTTAAATGTATAAATGTCATCTCATCATTGTCCAGTGCCACTTTATAAATAAAAAAAAATCTAACTTATATGATTTTTGAAAATAAATTACTGGTGATACCAGCGAAATATGTCGGTGGCATTTTACAAAGTACTTACCGTCAATCATAAATAAACTATCACTTTTAAAACTCATCATAACTATTCCAAGAGGTAGAATTAAAAGAATACTGGAATTTGTCATTCACCTCTAATGAAACATCACTCATTTTCCGAATACTAGCTTTAAAGCAACTCTGAAAAATTTTCTACGTGTCTGTACAATATGACATTCAAACAAAGAATTAGATTATTTTCTTAAAAATTGAAGGTCAAACATTGTAAAGCATAAAAAATCGATAATTATCCAAAATGTTATTAATAAAATAATTTGTAGGTTAATATAAAAACAACTGTTTGAAGGAAGTTATTTTAATATCAGAGTATATCGACAACCTAATCGGCTTTAAATTACTAGGTCACCGAAATAATATTTTCTAAGAATAGGACAATATTTTAGATCACTAACACAATTCAAAAAATCATCAAAAATATATCTATTTAAAAATTAATAAATACATAAATATTATTTTTTCTTTTATTCCTTAAACCTCAAAGGAAATAATGTAGATTAAAAAATATTTAATAAATAAATACACTTTTTTATTATTAATAATAACATGTTCCAAGTGCAGTTAACAGTTTTAAATAAAAACTTTTATTTGTTAGTTGTATAACTGTTATTTCTGGTATGAAGTAATAAAAAAAAGTAAACTGTCATTCATGAACAACAACATAATTTGCAATATTACTGTACGTGCATTTAAGAGCGTAAAAAATCGACTTATTTCATTTAAAATTTTAGAGTTGTTTATTGGGCATTCTATTTTTTGGTAATGGTCTATTAAATCGGGTTAGTCTATCTTCGTATGACGGTTTATTTTCAGAAAAGTTTCCATTTTGAGTAAAAACAATACGACTTTGGGGTTGATGTTCAGAAAATCTTTCATAACACTGTCTTCATAGGAAAGTTGGACATGGCCAAATTTGATGACAGCAAAGCAGTAACTTGATCTACAGCTTGTAAAACGTCTTATTTTTAAATTTTAAGAAAATTGAAATTTTTTTAAAAACGGTAATTTTGGGATAACAGAAGAAAAATAAATATGTCATGAATAATGTACATAAAAGATATGAATATTAATTGGTAATTATTAGAAGATTTGTTAAGATTTAATGGTTCTTCAGTTAAATAGAGTATGAGAATGAATCGAAAACAATGTAATAAAATGAATTTACAATATTATTGAAATTTAGATTAGAAAATTCAGCTATAAATTATATAAGTAATTAGTAACTATAGTTAAAGATTGAATTAAAATAATTTATAAAAAATAATAAATAATGAAGTGATGATAAAAAAAATTACATGCTTATTTAATTAATAAATAGTTGTTAATTGTTCCTCCATTGATGATACATGAAAAATGAGGTATTATCAGTTAAATATTAAACAAATGATTAAAGTTACTTATATAATAACACAATAAGAAGAAGTAGAAAGAGTAAGAGTAGAGTAAAAAAGAAATAGAGAGAGTATGATTATTTTAATATTAATAGTAAACCAGATAATTTACGAAAATGCAAAATAATTTAAAAATCAAAGTGATTTAAAATTAAAAGAAATAAATTTGGAATTTGGGCTAAAGAACATACACTGTGTAGTATAAATAGGTTGAATATTTTTAAGGAGTAAGACACCAAGAGATGGAAAGAAAGTTGTAGGAAATTATGGAATGGAATAATTAGTGATTGGAAAAAACTAATGCAAATTATATATATGAAAAATAAAGAAAAGTGCTGACCATAAGTAATAAGTAATAACAAATGAGTAAAAAAAAATCATAGTCAAATTCCTCTTTCATAGTTTCCATTCTCCTTTTTATATTCTAATCCAAATATATTATATGGTTCCGGAAAGTTTCTGCTTTTCTGACAGATGTGGGTGATATCTTGAAGGTAGTTAATTAGAATATTTGATCATATCCCTATTTTTAACAGATACTTGATAGATACGTGATAGATACAGAACATCTCAAGAACAGCTACATGACAGATACACGACCAAACACAAATGAACATGATATAAATAATTGAAATATATAAGATACATTTATGAAGAATATTCATCAGATCAATGTTGCTAGATAAATAGCTGTAGGGAGACCTTTTAGATTTGTTCGTGTTTTCTGCTGCTTCTATGTATTATAAAAAAACCTACTTCTACTGCATACAAACTCAACGCATTTGAAGATTTGTAAATCAGAATTATAATATCTTAATTGCTTTTGGATCGATTTTAAACGGAACAAACGGCTCTTGTGTAGGAGGAGCAACATAGATTAAGGTTGAAGAGAAAAACCATGTGCAAAGTTAGAAGGACCTAAATATTATTTAAAAAGGTCGAAATGATAAATAATATCGAAATGTCATAATTTAAGTTATATTTAAATTTGCGAATATTAATTAAAAAATTTAGGGTTAAGTAATAATACTGGATATGATTTAGTGATATTTCAAAAAAATTATATTTTACTGTTAAATTAATAAACAGAGTCTAAAAAGATGTGTATTTTAACCAAAATACTTTTTTTAAAGTATGTATTAGAGTATGTTCTTCAAAATCACATCATTCCTAATAAATATTAATATAAATTGTTTACTAAAATCTGAATATTTAAATATATATTTATATATTATTAATTTGTTCTCGTATGAAATAATAAAATTAAACGAAAATATTGTACTATAAAAATAATATTATAAATCTAAGTTTAATGAATTGGTTCATTTGAAAAATAAATCAAAAGTGTCCTAACTAATAAAAAATTTAATATGTTTTATTACAAATAACTTTAAGATTCCCAATAAATGATAAATTAAAGTTGAAAATATTAGTTTTGAAATGTAGATATTCGAGAATTGGCAGTGTATTTTAGTTAAAAAGAAATATGAGAAAATATAAAAGTCACATTCCATACTAAAATATATATTTAAATAACTCCTTACATTATAATTTAAATTTATTTTTAGAGATACTTATAAAACTAGTGTACCATTAAAAGAACGATTTGGTTATTCTTTCTGAATAATATAAAAGAATATATTAATGCAGTCAATAAACTAATTCAACGTGTAACGAGCATTTGGATACTCGTTAGGATTTTATTTTTTTGTGTATATTTATATTTATTATTCAAACATAAAGGATAATAAATATCGTTAAAGTCATTGAAATTGTTATTTCATATTTTTATATTTAATATTTGAGAAGCAACTTTTCGAGTGCACCCTGTATTATTAATTCGAAGTTTCTCGAATGTTCTATGTGTGATGACGCTACGCTACGTCAGAGGAGGGGTGTGAGAGACTATAAAAGACCGTTCATCGAAACGCGGAGTACTTTTTGATTTGGTAAATTCAACCCACCTCTATCTTTTCTTTTCTTATCTCCGGAGAGTTTAGTTTTAATCAAAGTGTGGTTATAGTGAAATGGTTTAGTGTTTAGCAATAGGTAATGTAGAGCGTTTTCTTTATTTGTCTTTAAGGTAGATTGTTGGCTAAATGCTGCATTAGAATTTCATTAATTGTCAGGTATTTTTTTCTTGGAGAAAAAGCCGGTTTGTGTCTTAACAAGGGATTTTGACCTTTATTGCGTTGTAAATGCTCATGGCATAGTTTAAATTTCATACCTGCTACGAATTTTGACCTTTATTGCTTCGCTATTTAAGAGTATTTTTCCGGTGAGCAGGGATTTATCGATTTGTGTCAATTTGTCAATGGATAATTTGCAGTGTTAAAATAAAATAAAATTTTATGATAATTTGTTCATTGTTTCTTTTTCTATTGTGTAATAAATCGATGAAGCGCTAATTACTGGATTATTGTAATTTTTTTGGTTAGCTAATTATTCTAGGTGCGGTGTTTAGGTAATAATTTGTCTTTTGGAGAAATATTGAAGGTTTGCTACGTTACTTATCGCCACGAAATATTAAACCGAATTCACTAATAATACACGGAGATAAAGCGGCTTCCGGACAGCTTATATACAAAGGTTGCTTATTTCTTTCTTCTCTCATCTTTTCTCTTCACTTTCTTAGTACTTTTTTATTAATTAACAAAAGCATAGTTCCTGATAAAGGAAGCTACGCTACTAAATGCCGGTTAATTAATAAAAAAGGTACCCTACTCTAATTCTATCTCTACTATCCTATTTCCTTTTAAGTTTTTTCATTATTTTATTATTTTTGGGGTTTTTTTTTTGTTTGATATAACCATAGGGTTATAGGGGATTTAGATTGTTAAATCTATTGTCTAAATTATCTGTAGATAATTTTAGTATTTTTGGGGATTTAAAACCAATTATATTTAATTGATTCCTTTTTCAAATATATTTAGGATACCACTTCATGGTTTTAAATTAATCAAGGGGGTAATTATTAGTTTACCAACTAAGCTTAACTTTGGCTACATAATTTTAAGTTTCAGTTAACTTTCTGAATAAGTTAACCTTCTGTTAACTTATTTAGTTTTAATATTGTTATTTTTTCCACACAGGTGGATATAATTATCAGACTAAATGGTCTAGAACCTCGTTAAGGGTATATCGTTGGGGAATAATAGCATTCCTTCATTATTATCAGTCTTTTGGGCAATTTACGTAACCTCAGGGGTAGTAAAAGACGTCTTTTAACCACCATTTTTCTGTATTGCCAATATAAGTAGCTCACACACACATATGTTTCATTTTCATGCACTGGGAGTATTACCGATGACAAGTTAAGCCAACAGACCAGAAAAGTTTTGAAAGTTAGTCGATCCAAGTGGAAATCGAGTTCCTCAACATCAGAACGTCGGTGAATCTGCAACCCATAGAATTGAGAGACCTTATAGTGTACAAGGCTCCTTCCTGAATAAGAACCAAATGCACCACCACCTCGTTTGAACTTCTGAAGAGGCTCGATTACCTCCAGAACCAGCAGGACCATCCCTCAGCTTAGTCATCCGGTAACTTAAACCGAAACACAGCCGAGCTTACTTGTATTTATTTATGTACAGGTTACTTAAATTGCGAATATCATTTTTTTTCATTTTTTATAACTATTTAATACCTAAGTTTTATAATTTTCTACATTTGGAACCTTCAGTTCAACTTTAACTATATTTTGTTCTTTTCCAGAACCCTCAGTTCTGTATTTGTCAATTATTATTATCTTATACTTTTCTATATTTGGAACCTTCAGTTCAACATTAACTATATTTGTTTTTTTTTTTAAGAACCCTCAGTTCTGTATTTGTCATTGTTGTGGACAATAAAATCTAAATTGAATTTATCTGTTTTAATTTACCTGATATTCATTTGAATTTGAACTTATCGTATCTTATCTTGACAGTTGTCATAATATAGTTTTGTTTCCTATTTTGTTTTTCTCTGAAAAAGTATATTTTTTTAATATAGTCAAAACAGGTGGCGCCTTGTTCAAATTCAGATAATCATAAAAGTTCCAAAATAAACAACTGAGAATTCACAACCCTGAGTATAATAAATTTTACCATTTTCCTGTATGGAAAATTGTAAAATCTTAAATTGAGCTTAAATCACTATAAATCTGTCTTCCAAATCAGACAATTCCAGGTAAAGGCTTGCATTGGCTTTCAATGGGCCTTAACACCTTTTAGAAAGCAATGAAACTGCTGCATTGGCGCCCAACCAACCAGTTTTTTTTGGACTTTTTTATGATTTATCAGGTAAAAGAAACAAGTTGTTAATAGATACAAGTAAAGTGGCTTTGGTATTTGTTTTTTACTTTAATGTTTACTATCTTTTGGTATATCTTATCTATTTTTCGTACTTTTTATTGGGTTTGAGAATTTTATTTGAAAATAAATTCCATATATTATTGGGAAATTAAACTTGGTAAATTTTATCAACATTTTTTTGATACTTGGTGTATAAATGTTTTTGATGGGAATTAATTCAATATTTTTCGTATCGTATATATCGTATCGTATTTACAATTATTGTAGATAATTAATGAGTAGTTGGAAGTGAACTTGACTTTGAAAAATTAAAATTTTTTTCTCATGTCATAAAACTGATTGAAATTTTTTTCGAAATATTTTATAGTAGTTTGGTTTGAGTTTCTTTGAGATTAGAGAACTATTTTTGGTACTGCATTAATCAATATTATAATAAAGATGGACCCACAGGCTTTAAAAGTTGAAGAATTAGATTATGAGTTGGCTATTAGAAATTTAAAACCACAGGGTAATGTAGATACTAAAAAGAAAATTTTAAGGGGTGTTTTAAGTCAGGAAAGTGCTGATAGAAGTTTTCAAGGGTTGACAGAACATCCATTCTCATTTGAGGATGATGTTAAGGGTGTCGAAGGGACTTTGCAGGATTTAAAAAACATTATTGGGGATTTTACTGGTACAAAGCAAGATCCAACTTTTAAGAGGGTTTCAGCTAGACTAAAACATGTTTCCGGTAGAATATATAAAATAAAAAGCGAAACTAGTGATGAAGGTACAAAAAGGGATAATTTATATTATGACATGTTAGCATTAGAAGCAGATTTAGATTTGAAAGTTAGTGGAAGTACCTCAACCCCTACAGTTAGGAATAGTAATGATATTAATAATTCAGAATCTCATAATGTTTTTTCAAAAAGATCAGTACCTCCTTATAAATGGAATATTTCTTTTGACGGAACAGGTCAGAAGGATTCTGTTAACTCATTTTTAGAAAAAGTAGAAATGCTTAGTATAGCTAGGAATGTAACGAAACAAGAACTGTTTGATTCAGCTTGTGATTTATTTAAGGGAGTAGCTTGGACTTGGTTTTTGAATATAAGGGCAAAGGTTAATTCATGGGATGGTTTAGTTACAAAGCTCAGGGAGGACTTTTTGCCATATTATTATGATGAAGATCTATTAAGGGAAATAAATTCTAGAACACAAGATTCAAATGAAAAAGTAGCGTTGTTTATTTCATCAATGGAGGGACTTTTTAATAGACTTTCAAAGGTACCTGATGAGCTTACACGGGTTAATAAAATAAGACGAAACCTTTTACCATTTTTTATTTCAAATTTAGCGTTACAGGAACCTAAAACAGTTACGGAACTGACTGACTTGTGTAAAAAATTAGAGGAATCTCGAATTTGGTCGGAAAGGTACAGACCTCCACCACATCCTAGTTCCGGATTGTTGGAACCTGATCTTAGTAATACTTTGTTTCAAGCTGCAACTTATAAAGGTGGTTCTCAGTCTGAAAGATACGAAAACAATAATTTTTCTAAGAAATATCAAAATAACTTTTCGAATAAAAATGTTAACGCATCCGCTTTATCTTCGTCAGTGTGTTGGAACTGTGATAGGCCAGGGCATTTGTATAGTAGATGTTTTAAGAAGCGAATGATTTTTTGTTTTGGCTGTGGAAAGAAAAACATAGTAAAGAGTAAATGTGATGTCTGTATGTCAAAAAACGTGCAGGAGGCTGGAGGCAAAAGCCTGAACGTTGTCTCCAGTTCTGCAAACGAAAGTTCACCCAAACCAAGTGGCTCACAAGGTCGAAAAGCAGGGAAACACTAGTAAAAACATCTTTACCGGAATGGAAAAATTATTTATCTTTTGTAAAAAAATTTTTAAATGATTTGAAGTTAGCAACAAACATATGTCCTTTGTTCATTAAAAAATTTGGTGATAATAGGCCGTATATTAGAATTAAACTATTTGGACAAGAACTGTTAGCTTTAGTAGATACCGGTTCAAATAGTACAATTTTAGGTAGTTTAGGATTTTCTTTTTTGCAACATAATAACGTTCCCATTTTATATGATAATTGTATGAAAGTTACCACGGCAGATGGTAAACTGCAGGATTGTTTAGGATATATTTGTGTGCCTTTAACAATATCTAATGTAGTAAAAGAGGTAAAAATTTTAGTGATTCCTTCAGTTAAACATACATTAATATTAGGTATGGATTTTTTGAAATTATTTAATATTGAAGTAAATTTTTCTAGTTTTAATTATATGGTTTCGAATGAAACTTCAGTAGTAAACACGATTAAATCGTTGATATGCCTTAGTGATAGTCAGAAAAATCAACTTGAGATAGTGATAGAGAAATTTAAAGATATAGCTCCTGAGGATAGCATAGGTCGAACACATTTAATTGAACATGAAATAGATACCGGTACCTCAAAACCTATTTGTCAGAAACAATATCCATTGTCCCCAACTATGCGAAATCATCTTAACAAGCAAATAGATGAAATGTTAGAGTTAGGTGTAATTGAACCTAGTAAATCGGCTTGGTGTTCACCGTTGTGGTTAGTACCTAAGAGTTCTGGAGAATTTAGGGTTTGTTTTGATGGTAGGAAGTTAAATCAGGTTACGTTACCAGATGCATATCCTATGCATAATATCGATGCTATCTTAAATAAATTAAGAGATGCATGCTATCTTAGTTCGATTGACTTACGTCACGCTTTTTTTCAAGTACCACTAGAGAAGAGTTCTAGGGAAAAAACGGCATTCGGAGTATATGGTAGAGGGTTATATCAGTTTTGTGTGATGCCTTTCGGTTTACTAAATAGTCCAAAAACGATGGCACGTTTAATAGATATGGTCATAGGTCCGTCATTGGAACCTTATTGTTATGCTTATCTTGATGACCTTATTATCGCAACCCCTACATTTGAATTACATTTAGAAGTCCTAAATCGTGTTTACGAAAGGCTTAGGGATGCCAAATTAACAATTAACTTAAAAAAGAGTGAATTTTGTTTGTCTTCATTAAATTATCTTGGCTATGTGATCAATGATAAAGGTTTACATACAGATCCGGGGAAGGTAGAGGCAATAGTGAACTATAAAATCCCTACAACAACTACAGAAATTAAGAGGTTAATAGGTCTCGTGGGATGGTATCGCAGATTTATCAAGGACTTTTCGACTGTCGCAGCCCCTATAACTGATTTGTTGCATGGTAGGAAAAAAGGTCAGTCTATAATATGGACCTCGGAAGCTGATGATGCTTTTAAAGAGATTAAGTTGCGTTTAACGAACGCTCCTGTGTTAGCAAGTCCTGATTTTAGTAAACCATTCACAATACAGTGTGACGCAAGTGATTTTGGACTTGGTGCTGTTTTGTATCAAGACTGTGATGGTTTGGATCATCCGATAGCCTATGCAAGTAGATCTTTGACTTCTTCTGAGAGGAAGTATACCGTAACAGAAAAAGAACTTTTAGCCATATTGTTTGCAATGGAAAAGTTTAGGTCTTATGTGGAGGGTACACATGTAACTATAGAAAGTGACCACAGCTCATTACAGTGGATTACGACTTTGTCAAACCCTAGTGGTAGGTTAGCTCGATGGGCTATGCGGTTATCTCAGTATAACTTCACTATCAAACATCGTAAAGGTGCCTTAAATGTAGTAGCAGACTCATTGAGTAGATCAGTAGTGGATATTGCCGTTGTTGACATATCTACCTTTAAACCAGACAACTGGTATAGGAACATGATTCATAAAGTAATGACTTCACCAGAAAAATTTCCCACTTTTCGTGTAGAAAACAATATCTTGTATAAGCATGTATTTTCTAATAATCCTATTGAGTCAAATCTAACAAATTGGAAAATTGTAGTACCTACTTTTAATAGACCTGAAGTTCTGAAACTTTATCATGATGATGAAACTGCCGCACATTTAGGAATGACTAAAACTTTGTATCGAATTTTAGAATTATATTATTGGCCTAGAATGAAGAAAGATATATGTTTGTATGTTAAAAAATGTACCGTATGTGCAGCTAGTAAATCAAGTAATTTACCGCGTGCCGGACACATGGGCACATATAAAAATATTAATTTTCCATTTCAGTGGATATCGGCGGATCTTATCGGCCCTTACCCAAGATCTAAAAATGGTAATGCCTATGCATTAGTAGTTGTAGACTGGTTTACGAAATTTTGTCTTATTCACCCTATGCCAAAGGCAAATTCAAAAAATATTGTTAAGTTTATAGAAAACGAGGTTTTCTTAATTTACGGGGTACCTCAAATTTTTTCTTGTGATAATGGTTCACAATTTATTAGTAAGGAATTTAAAAATTTAATGCAAGAGTACAAAGTACAGGAAATTTTTTATAATGCAAATTATCACCCTCAAATTAATCATACCGAGAGGACTAATAAAGTCATTGTAACAGCTGTTAGGTCCTATGTTCATGAAAACCATAAAATTTGGGATGCTAGTATACATAAGGTGGCTCAAGCCATTAGGTTAGCAAAGCATGATGTAACTGGATATAGTCCGTCATTTTTAAATTTTGCAAGGAATGTTCCTTTAACTGGGGATTTTTATGGGAAAATTTCAGAAAACTCGGACAATGTAGTATCGGTTGGTGAAAAATTACAGTTAGTTAATGATATTCAAACTTTGCCTACTTTATATGTTGATGTCAGGGAAAAACTGAAGAAAGCTCATTCAAAGTATGAGAAATTATATAATTTACGTAAGAGGGACGTAGAATATCATGTAGGGGATAAATTGTGGAAAAAGAATTATATACAGTCTAATAAAGGTGAAAACTTTGCAGCAAAGTTGGCTCCTAAATTTATACCGTGTGTGGTACATAAAGTAATATCGAAACTAGTCTATAACTTACGTGATCTTGAAGGTAAAGACCTGGGTAATTGGCATGTTAAGGATATTAAGGGTACTTTTTATGATAATGAGGAAAATTTACCTGAAGATGACATAGTGGATATTTAGGAAATATAGTTTCGTACAGTAACAAGGTTGTGCTTGTTTTATCGTATCGTATCTTTATCGTTCCTTTTAGAGGTAACTTTGGATAGCTTTTAAGGCTAAAGTAGAAAATTTTTTTTGTCGACAGTAATATTTACATATGATTTCAACCATGTTGTGTGTTATGTACTAGTAGGATCGTTTGGAGTGATTGTGTGATTGTGCGCACACAAGTATCGTATCGGATTGAGATGTTAATACTTTCAAGATTAGTCGAAAGTATTATGGGTATTTTATAGTATCATTGAGATGATAATGAGTTATCGTGTCGTGTATCGTATCGGAAAGTTAAGACTTTCGTATAGTATCGAAGTTACCAGGTGGTTACTTATGTGTATCGGATATTGTCATGTTAGATGGTATCATATCGTTAGTTTTTTCTTTAGAGAAGTTTCTCAAAGAATGTTAGGTAATAGACTACAGGTGGTTAGTTATTGTAAGCAGGTTGTTGAGTTAGACATTTTCAGATAATTTGTCTCTTATTAGAGTAAGAAAATGTTGTACTTAACAAGTGGCTGAAAAAGTTGTAGTAAATTATTGGATAACTAGGACAATATACATTTTTGGATAGTGGTTGAAATTATATATACGTATGCTGTGTTTGGAGATGCAGGCTATGATCTGAAAGTTGTAGTGGGAGTGTTAGATCATAGTAGCAGATTGTGTCTTTATTATACCGATTTTGACTTATTTATTATACCGATTTTGACTTATTTATTACCGATTTTGACTTATTACCGATTTTGACTTATTTATTACCGATTTTGAGTTTGAGGGTTATGCAGTACACTCAATCAGGTGTAGCTACGTAATGGGTATAATCTCTCAATTTTTCTTCTTCTTCGTTCTTTCTTTCTTCTTTCCTTAGCTATTAGTATATGCGTGAACGATGGTTCTCTGTCAGACTTCGGACTTCTGGGGTGAGATGTTCCTTGGTGTATTCCTGTTAATTTTTATGTTTTTACTTTATTTATGATTTAAGGATGGTTTGGAAGGGATTACTATTTGGATTTTTCTGCCGGGAATATCAGTACAGTCTACGGGTAATGTGGGTATTCTCGCGGGTGATTCTGACCAAATCAGGCCTTTCCTAATTCCCATAACCTCATACATCTGCCTTAAGAATAAGAATGGATGCGGAGTCCTTCGTGTCATTCAGCCGATAGTGGGTGGTTAAATCGTCGGACCATCATTTTAAATTTCCGATTTTTACGCTTTCTTTCTTCTTACCGATTGTGACGATTTTTTATTGCCAGAAATGACCTTCAGTCTTTCTTTTCAGGGTGGTGACTTCCCATTAAGTCAAACTGGGGGGTAATATCGACCTTCGGTGTTGGGTAGCCTGTTGCTTGGAGTTGTCTCTGGTGTGTGCGGGTCACTACCGTAGTCAGGGACGAGGTTTTCGATACGCAAGTATAGTCTACGCACCCTAGACCGTGTCACGTTGGTGTTGCGGCGAGGGATTCGTTCGCGCTGTGGATGTCTCTGGGGGATAGGTTTGTTTGGCATGGTTTGGTTGATGTTATTTCCAGGTTAGTTAGGTTAAGTTAGTTAGGTTAAGTTAGTTAGGTTGATTTTTGGTAAAAATTAACTTCGTTAATTTTTTTCACGGGGACCCGGGGTGTAACGAGCATTTGGATACTCGTTAGGATTTTATTTTTTTGTGTATATTTATATTTATTATTCAAACATAAAGGATAATAAATATCGTTAAAGTCATTGAAATTGTTATTTCATATTTTTATATTTAATATTTGAGAAGCAACTTTTCGAGTGCACCCTGTATTATTAATTCGAAGTTTCTCGAATGTTCTATGTGTGATGACGCTACGCTACGTCAGAGGAGGGGTGTGAGAGACTATAAAAGACCGTTCATCGAAACGCGGAGTACTTTTTGATTTGGTAAATTCAACCCACCTCTATCTTTTCTTTTCTTATCTCCGGAGAGTTTAGTTTTAATCAAAGTGTGGTTATAGTGAAATGGTTTAGTGTTTAGCAATAGGTAATGTAGAGCGTTTTCTTTATTTGTCTTTAAGGTAGATTGTTGGCTAAATGCTGCATTAGAATTTCATTAATTGTCAGGTATTTTTTTCTTGGAGAAAAAGCCGGTTTGTGTCTTAACAAGGGATTTTGACCTTTATTGCGTTGTAAATGCTCATGGCATAGTTTAAATTTCATACCTGCTACGAATTTTGACCTTTATTGCTTCGCTATTTAAGAGTATTTTTCCGGTGAGCAGGGATTTATCGATTTGTGTCAATTTGTCAATGGATAATTTGCAGTGTTAAAATAAAATAAAATTTTATGATAATTTGTTCATTGTTTCTTTTTCTATTGTGTAATAAATCGATGAAGCGCTAATTACTGGATTATTGTAATTTTTTTGGTTAGCTAATTATTCTAGGTGCGGTGTTTAGGTAATAATTTGTCTTTTGGAGAAATATTGAAGGTTTGCTACGTTACTTATCGCCACGAAATATTAAACCGAATTCACTAATAATACACGGAGATAAAGCGGCTTCCGGACAGCTTATATACAAAGGTTGCTTATTTCTTTCTTCTCTCATCTTTTCTCTTCACTTTCTTAGTACTTTTTTATTAATTAACAAAAGCATAGTTCCTGATAAAGGAAGCTACGCTACTAAATGCCGGTTAATTAATAAAAAAGGTACCCTACTCTAATTCTATCTCTACTATCCTATTTCCTTTTAAGTTTTTTCATTATTTTATTATTTTTGGGGTTTTTTTTTTGTTTGATATAACCATAGGGTTATAGGGGATTTAGATTGTTAAATCTATTGTCTAAATTATCTGTAGATAATTTTAGTATTTTTGGGGATTTAAAACCAATTATATTTAATTGATTCCTTTTTCAAATATATTTAGGATACCACTTCATGGTTTTAAATTAATCAAGGGGGTAATTATTAGTTTACCAACTAAGCTTAACTTTGGCTACATAATTTTAAGTTTCAGTTAACTTTCTGAATAAGTTAACCTTCTGTTAACTTATTTAGTTTTAATATTGTTATTTTTTCCACACAGGTGGATATAATTATCAGACTAAATGGTCTAGAACCTCGTTAAGGGTATATCGTTGGGGAATAATAGCATTCCTTCATTATTATCAGTCTTTTGGGCAATTTACGTAACCTCAGGGGTAGTAAAAGACGTCTTTTAACCACCATTTTTCTGTATTGCCAATATAAGTAGCTCACACACACATATGTTTCATTTTCATGCACTGGGAGTATTACCGATGACAAGTTAAGCCAACAGACCAGAAAAGTTTTGAAAGTTAGTCGATCCAAGTGGAAATCGAGTTCCTCAACATCAGAACGTCGGTGAATCTGCAACCCATAGAATTGAGAGACCTTATAGTGTACAAGGCTCCTTCCTGAATAAGAACCAAATGCACCACCACCTCGTTTGAACTTCTGAAGAGGCTCGATTACCTCCAGAACCAGCAGGACCATCCCTCAGCTTAGTCATCCGGTAACTTAAACCGAAACACAGCCGAGCTTACTTGTATTTATTTATGTACAGGTTACTTAAATTGCGAATATCATTTTTTTTCATTTTTTATAACTATTTAATACCTAAGTTTTATAATTTTCTACATTTGGAACCTTCAGTTCAACTTTAACTATATTTTGTTCTTTTCCAGAACCCTCAGTTCTGTATTTGTCAATTATTATTATCTTATACTTTTCTATATTTGGAACCTTCAGTTCAACATTAACTATATTTGTTTTTTTTTTTAAGAACCCTCAGTTCTGTATTTGTCATTGTTGTGGACAATAAAATCTAAATTGAATTTATCTGTTTTAATTTACCTGATATTCATTTGAATTTGAACTTATCGTATCTTATCTTGACAGTTGTCATAATATAGTTTTGTTTCCTATTTTGTTTTTCTCTGAAAAAGTATATTTTTTTAATATAGTCAAAACAGGTGGCGCCTTGTTCAAATTCAGATAATCATAAAAGTTCCAAAATAAACAACTGAGAATTCACAACCCTGAGTATAATAAATTTTACCATTTTCCTGTATGGAAAATTGTAAAATCTTAAATTGAGCTTAAATCACTATAAATCTGTCTTCCAAATCAGACAATTCCAGGTAAAGGCTTGCATTGGCTTTCAATGGGCCTTAACACCTTTTAGAAAGCAATGAAACTGCTGCAAACGCTAACACGTTAACATTATCAGAGCTAAATAATATGTTAGTTGCAAATATTTATATTTTTTTTCACAATCAAAAGAAATAACTCAGGTTTCTTAAAAATTGTTAAAACAACCTTAAATTATTACTTTATTGTATCAAATTTCATTACTTAATAGAAAAAATTCTATTATGGAGGAAAACAAAGCATCAAATCGAAACTTAAAAAGTCACCATTTAAATGTATTTCCCCCAAAAAAAATCACTAAATATTTAATAACAAAAACCGGTGTTTTTTCAATTGACATTATATTAAGGAAGATATTTGTATGGAATTAATAACTCGATAAGAAATAATAGACTTTTCTTTCACTTACCTTCCTACTCAGAAATATTTAAGCTTAGACGTAATTTTTAAAAATGTAACTAGTTTAATTCACCGTTTCTAAATTCATTCATTTTTATTATTAAAAAGTATTTGATTAAATTATAAACAAAACAATAAATACGTTTTCTTCTCGCTTCTTCTAGCTCTTTCATGTCAATATTTTCTACTATATTTTTACCAATCCTTGCCCAAAGTACCTTCTCCAATAATATATCTTCCATTTAATCCGTCTTATTTAAATATACACTGTATTATATCATTCAGTTGCTATCAATAAATTTCTTTTCCAAAAAAGCAAACCAGATTTTGAAAAATATATTTTTTCTAGAATAATAAGTAGCATATTATCGTTAATTTAAAATAATCAAATTAAATGACATAATTTTGTCATCTTCAATTATTTTCCTATCTTATCACCAAATATAATATCTAAATAACTTGTTTCATAAAATAATCTATTGAATACTGAATTAAATACAATTAAATTTCTCCCTACCCAAATCAGGTCACGCGAATATGTCTCCCATCAGCAGCAAACGCTATACCAATTTTTAATATTTTCCTTTCTATATTTACCTCTTTCCAAATTTAAACAAATTTTCTTTTTTATCTGTTCTCATTTCACCAGTTTTTCATCATATTCCTAAATAAATATTCATCTTCTTCAAAGTAATAGGTATGCCATAGGTACTCGTTTTTCTATCTTAAATTTTATTTTTTCCTATTTTGTCAATTTAACTCAATTTAAAAATATTGCGTTAGATGATTAACATGTAGCTCAAATCATCAAATCGAGTTTGTTGTTTTAGTATTCTAATTTTAATTGTATTAATGATTTAATTTATATTCATTATATTAGTCATATTATTTCTAGTTTTTGAGATAATCGAGTATGTATGTATGTATGTATGTATGTATGTATGTATGTATGTATGTATGTATGTATGTATGTATGTATGTATGTATGTATGTATGTATGTATGTATGTATGTATGTATGTATGTATGTATGTATGTATGTATGTATGTATGTATGTATGTATGTATGTATGTATGTATGTATGTATGTATGTATGTATGTATGTATGTATGTATGTATATATGTATGTATGTATGTATGTATGTTTCTCCATTACTTTAGAATAATTTTGCTTTTTCAATTACTCAACGTATATTTTTCATCTATAAACAACTCTAGTTTTGCTTGATTTTAAGAAAATCTAATATTTTCGGGTAAAACAACCCTATTTTCAGCTCGATTTTTAGAAAAATTGCTTTATAACTTCTCGTATGCCCACCTAACCTAACCTTCGTTCACGCAAAAATCTTGGTGGTTGGGGTAATGAATTATTTGTTTAAGGTATTGAGGCGGTAAAGACTCTTCCAGTCTACTAAGACATTTTCTACGAGTAGCTTCTCTAAAAATAACAAAAAATGTCTTCATTGTCAAAAACTGATTATTTGACTCTCTTGAATCTAAATGAAATTAACGCTTTGTCGCCACATGAAATGGCACAAGATTACGGAGAATTGTCTAAAGAATGGTATCACTTAATATTAAATGAAAAGGACTTTAATGTACTTGCTTGTGCTCCAAATATTAAATGGTATTCTATTTGTCGATGTCATCTAATAGCAGACGATGGTAGTACAACATATGAACATCTTCACGCTTTAATACATTTTACTAATGGATTTACAATGTTAGCCTACAAGAAAAAACTACAGCGCACTGGTACACGACTCCATTCAAAAACAACTTTCAAGAAAATAATTTGCTTGGACCATGCTGTTGGTGTTCTCAGATACATCACCTGTGCTGATGGACAAAAGCCGCTTAAAAGGGATAGAGATGGTCTCAGAGGTACACCTCATTCTCATTACGATAGAAGAGTATTCAAACAAGATTGGTTACATTCCCGGGGAAAAGAGTGTTGCTTAGTACGCACAAAAATTTCAGAATTAGCATCTGAAGGTGTTAAAGACTTAGAAAAATATACGTCTGAACACGAACTTCATGATAAATCCACATGTAGATGTGATAGAGGTGCCGAAGGAATAAGGCGGAGGGAAGAAGCTAACGAGAAACGAAGACAATTTTACAAAACAGAACGGGGAATGGAAATAAGGAATAATTACAAAGAAAAACAAATTAAGAAAAAGAAACTAATTACTAGTTTACTGAAAATGGGCCTAAATAAAAAAGCTGAGCTTCAAAGAGAGACAATTTTGAAACTCATTGAGTTACTGTAAATACTGTTACTTTAAAAATATAATTTTGAAACAAAATGTATTTTAATTTCATTGTCCAATGTTGACATGATGTTTAATGATATTGTTAACGTCATGTGTCAAGCATCTCGTTTAAACGTTATTTGTTTCTATGCTATCAGAAGTGGAAATAGCCGAACGGTGTAAGGCGCTGACAATTGTGGTAAATAACTACAAGATTTAAAATAAAATCAAAAGCGTTATTATACCGTTTCGATTATTTCACCTTTTTCTTCTTTAAAAAAAAACAAAATAATTTTTTATAAAAAAAAATATTTATTAAATTCTTTCAAAATCGTTTACAATTTTGTTTATAAAAATACATGAATTGTCCTAATGCAACATTTTTCAAGTTAGAATCTAAATTTTTAAATGCATGCATTTTATGAAAAGCATCTAAAAATGTATAATTCTCATCATTAAAACTACATTTGATTATATTTAGAATTTTATAGTAATATTGTGGAAATTGAACAGTCTCTAGCATTAACACATACGATGCTAACAGTTGCCTATTTAACCAGAATAATCAAATTCACTACTTGAACCGTAACCAGAATCTTGAGAATATATTTTTACAGATCCACTACAAACAACTGAGGATGTCAAACTTGATTTTCTTCAATTTATACAAAAAGTAGTTCTAATTCAGTCTCGTTTCTGTCACCATGAGGATCGCATTCGTTGACATCCAAGGTTTCTACATCAACAGTATTTTTCATCCGAAGGAATTGAGTATCGCAATTGGTCATAAAGAATACCACGTTTTGTTCACACCACCTACACCTTATTCTAACCTAAATACGTCTAATAAAATTAGCGTTAGATATGTTGAGAAACATATTCATGGAGTCAACTATTCCTCTGGAGACGTGGATTATTCCAAGTTAAACTCTATTTTGGAAACATATTTACTTAACCATGCTGATTATATCTACGTACGAGGAAGTGAAAAAGATGAATTTTTACTGAAAAAGTGTCACGTGTTTGGAATATTTCCTATAATAGTAGATGTATGCAAGTTCGATGGAACACCGTGTGCAACAGAAAAATTCAATAGTGACTCCAAAACTTGCATGTACCACGCCAATGGATCATTTAAATGTACCCAGAAGAACGTCGAAGGTCTACGTCAATGGTTCCTTAATACTCTTTTACCGTTGTAATTTTTGTTATTAATAAATGATTATAAAAGGAAATGTTTTTTAATTGAAACACCTTATTAATTTCATGCATTTATTTTCGTTTTACAAGAAGAGTAAAATTTTTTATTTACAATTTTTACAATAATTTTCAATATTATAAACAAAGTAGATGATAGTGTTATACAACTAATTACATATAATTTAGAATATTTAGGCTCTGACATGTCACTCAAACCGATCGGTGGTGGTGGAGTCTGCCAATCTTTGAATTCTCCTTCGGTGCCATCATCAAAAATCAATTTTAATTTGTATCTCTTTGCTTCATTGACTTGTATGGAAAACGTATCCAGCTTCATATCATTTACCATTGAGAAATTCATCTTTCGCCATTCCGTTTGATGATTATCAAAACGTATTGCCATATGTTGTACGCCATTCGGTACATTGGTATACAGTTTTTATACCATGGGTATACAGTATATTGTTTAATATGGTAGTAAGTATAACGAAATTAGCCTTTAGGATGGCCATATTTGCGTCGGTTGGATTCTTTTAAGCGATCTAGGACGATGTCTCTCAATATCCTCCCAAATACTTAAATTTGTCAAATCCCTTAAAACTTGTTTTTTATCATCATATAATTTTATGTCTCTATTCAGTTCTCTAACTTTTTCTGCAAACTCTTTAATTCTACGTCTATTCTCTTCGCTAGACATCTTGATAATCAATAATAGGCGTAGGTCACTGCGCGTATTTTTCTCTATATCGGTAATTTTTCCCACTCCCTCGTTTTTCCCCATTCAAATCCGACCAAATAATAGCTGAGATACACGCTTATGTCCTTTTGGTATTGCATAGGATTTTTCTATTCAACGTTTTCAAGTTCTCTACTTCAGAATTCGCGAGAATATGAGTCATAATTCCAAAAAAATGTCAAAAAGATACAATGAATGACGTAATACTATTTTAAATTTAGTACAAATATGAACAATACTAATAAAGTTAGGCGGTGTTTAACACCGAATGACATACAGATGATAGTTGTAGCAAAAAAAAGTTAAGTACCTTCCTAAGACACTGATTGTTTTTAAAGTTACAGAATAAAATAAACAAACGAGGAACTAAGAAGATAATTCGAGTCCAATCAAATGCCTTCCGTTTAAAATCGATCCAAAAGCAATTAAGATATGGATTTAGGCCTATAATTTTGTAAGGTAGGTATTATAATTCTGATTTACAAATCTTCAAATGCGTTGAGTTTGTATGCAGTAGAAGTAGGTTTTTTTATAATACATAGAAGCAGCAGAAAACACGAACAAATCTAAAAGGTCTCCCTACAGCTATTTATCTAGCAACATTGATCTGATGAATATTCTTCATAAATGTATCTTATATATTTCAATTATTTATATCATGTTCATTTGTGTTTGGTCGTGTATCTGTCATGTAGCTGTTCTTGAGATGTTCTGTATCTATCACGTATCTATCAAGTATCTGTTAAAAATAGGGATATGATCAAATATTCTAATTAACTACCTTCAAGATATCACCCACATCTGTCAGAAAAGCAGAAACTTTCCGGAACCATATAATATATTTGGATTAGAATATAAAAAGGAGAATGGAAACTATGAAAGAGGAATTTGACTATGATTTTTTTTTACTCATTTGTTATTACTTATTACTTATGGTCAGCACTTTTCTTTATTTTTCATATATATAATTTGCATTAGTTTTTTCCAATCACTAATTATTCCATTCCATAATTTCCTACAACTTTCTTTCCATCTCTTGGTGTCTTACTCCTTAAAAATATTCAACCTATTTATACTACACAGTGTATGTTCTTTAGCCCAAATTCCAAATTTATTTCTTTTAATTTTAAATCACTTTGATTTTTAAATTATTTTGCATTTTCGTAAATTATCTGGTTTACTATTAATATTAAAATAATCATACTCTCTCTATTTCTTTTTTACTCTACTCTTACTCTTTCTACTTCTTCTTATTGTGTTATTATATAAGTAACTTTAATCATTTGTTTAATATTTAACTGATAATACCTCATTTTTCATGTATCATCAATGGAGGAACAATTAACAACTATTTATTAATTAAATAAGCATGTAATTTTTTTTATCATCACTTCATTATTTATTATTTTTTATAAATTATTTTAATTCAATCTTTAACTATAGTTACTAATTACTTATATAATTTATAGCTGAATTTTCTAATCTAAATTTCAATAATATTGTAAATTCATTTTATTACATTGTTTTCGATTCATTCTCATACTCTATTTAACTGAAGAACCATTAAATCTTAACAAATCTTCTAATAATTACCAATTAATATTCATATCTTTTATGTACATTATTCATGACATATTTATTTTTCTTCTGTTATCCCAAAATTACCGTTTTTAAAAAAATTTCAATTTTCTTAAAATTTAAAAATAAGACGTTTTACAAGCTGTAGATCAAGTTACTGCTTTGCTGTCATCAAATTTGGCCATGTCCAACTTTCCTATGAAGACAGTGTTATGAAAGATTTTCTGAACATCAACCCCAAAGTCGTATTGTTTTTACTCAAAATGGAAACTTTTCTGAAAATAAACCGTCATACGAAGATAGACTAACCCGATTTAATAGACCATTACCAAAAAATAGAATGCCCAATAAACAACTCTAAAATTTTAAATGAAATAAGTCGATTTTTTACGCTCTTAAATGCACGTACAGTAATATTGCAAATTATGTTGTTGTTCATGAATGACAGTTTACTTTTTTTTATTACTTCATACCAGAAATAACAGTTATACAACTAACAAATAAAAGTTTTTATTTAAAACTGTTAACTGCACTTGGAACATGTTATTATTAATAATAAAAAAGTGTATTTATTTATTAAATATTTTTTAATCTACATTATTTCCTTTGAGGTTTAAGGAATAAAAGAAAAAATAATATTTATGTATTTATTAATTTTTAAATAGATATATTTTTGATGATTTTTTGAATTGTGTTAGTGATCTAAAATATTGTCCTATTCTTAGAAAATATTATTTCGGTGACCTAGTAATTTAAAGCCGATTAGGTTGTCGATATACTCTGATATTAAAATAACTTCCTTCAAACAGTTGTTTTTATATTAACCTACAAATTATTTTATTAATAACATTTTGGATAATTATCGATTTTTTATGCTTTACAATGTTTGACCTTCAATTTTTAAGAAAATAATCTAATTCTTTGTTTGAATGTCATATTGTACAGACACGTAGAAAATTTTTCAGAGTTGCTTTAAAGCTAGTATTCGGAAAATGAGTGATGTTTCATTAGAGGTGAATGACAAATTCCAGTATTCTTTTAATTCTACCTCTTGGAATAGTTATGATGAGTTTTAAAAGTGATAGTTTATTTATGATTGACGGTAAGTACTTTGTAAAATGCCACCGACATATTTCGCTGGTATCACCAGTAATTTATTTTCAAAAATCATATAAGTTAGATTTTTTTTTATTTATAAAGTGGCACTGGACAATGATGAGATGACATTTATACATTTAAATGGATAGCACTGTTATTAAAATGGTTCGTAAAAATGTGAATATACAAAATTGAAACTTTTAAAATGTGATGTTAAAGTATTTATTATTATATCTAATGTGGTACTAAGAAATGAATTCTAAGATAAAATCTAAATATTTAAAATGTTAGGTTAAATTACTTGTTACTATTTTTAAAGTGGCGCTAGACATTATTTTTTTTTCTAACTTAAGAAGCGTATGTCTGTTTCTACTGGTGTTATTCCAGACTGACTTGATTGTATATAATAAAGGTTAGGTGAAACAATTGAAACGTTAATATACAGACACGTAACACAAACAGGGGTGGTTAGACCTAAACACTTTAATAAATAAAACTACTAAAGTTGTACTGTGCAATAAATTCTTAATCATTTGAGTTGGGCGTTCTTGGTAATGTTCAAAATGATCTATGAATCCAATAGAAAATTAATATTGACTCTAACTTAAGTTGCAACCCTGCTAACCATCCAAACTCTAGACTTTTTTAATAAATATTAAAAATATTTTAAACCTTTGACCCTTCTTACATCCAAAACACTGAAACTTACAATATTTCCCATTCAGGGGTAAGATATGTAGATTAATTGATAAGCTTAGGAGGATGCACAATGTGCCGATGAGGCCTAAGTACCAATGAGGGGCAACCCCATTACCAGCTTATAATTTGATTTTTTGAAATTTTTAAGTGCTGCTGCAGACAGTAATTAACTTCACCAATCGATAAGTATGAAATCTACATTACCGTTAATAATAACATTAACTTTAGAGTTTTAAAACATTTAAATACTTATAATATCCTTAGACTTAAACACCTAAGTTCCAACCCTCCAAACTCTAGACTTTTTAATAGTTATTAAAAATAGTTTAAACCTTTGACCCTTCTTACATCTAACATCCAAAACTGTAAAATTTAAAATATTTCCCATTTAGGGTTAAGATATGTAGGTTGTATGATGAGATGAGGAGGATGTTCAATGGTGCCGATGAGTCCTAAGTGCTATTGAGGAGTAACCCCCTTCCCTAATTATAAGCCTATAATATAATTTGATTTTTTTTTTAATTTTTAAGTGCTGATGTAGACAATAATTAACTTCACAATAATCGATAAGTATGAAATCTGCAATACCGATAATAATATCTGCAAATCTTCATGCCTCGAAATTCCCAACATTTTAATACTTATAATAAGTTGCAACCCTGCCAACCCTCCAAACTATAAACTTTCTAATAATTATGTAAAATAGTTTTAACCTTTGACCCTTCTTATCTTATATCCTTACAACCTGTTAATTAATGAAAATCTCTTACACCTAACATCCATTAATAATTATAACAAGGATTTTTCTCTTCAACATTAATCTAAACCAATGTCATTTTCCTTGTTTAAGTCCGACCAATAATAATCAAGATAAATGCTTGAGTCCTTACGACGTCGCATGATTTTTCTCCTCAGCAATAATAGAGATTTAATTCCCTAACACTCCTCCGTTTTCCCCGTTTAAATCTGATCAATAATAGCGGAGATATGTGTAATGCCCTTTTGACTACTTTCAGTATACCGGAAATTATTAATCCAGATTAGTTAAAAAAAAAATGTGTGAGAATTTTAAACATCATTTAGATTCTAGACCCTTCTTACATCTAAAACACATTCAATATTAAAGGATTTAACCTTCTTGTCTTACATTCTTACAACCTGTTTGATCATAAGTCAAATAAACGATACCAAGCTAGACGACATACTCTAAATAACGGAGTCGAATAATGTCTCCTTGAAAATCTAATCTAAACAAATCAAATCTAAGGGAGTTTTGAATTTTTTTACTGAATATACTACAGCAATCTGTTCACTATTTATATCACAAAAAACATGATATTCATATCAATATTTAGATACACCTTGACCTTGACTTTGACCTTTACCTTGGCACGTGGGATTCGTGAGGCGTAAAGATGTTTTTCGTTAGATTTTTAAAAAATGGAAAAATAGATTTTTTAAAATAGATTTCTTAAAATAGATTTCTTAAAATAGATTTCTTAAAATAGATTTCTTAAAATAGATTTCTTAAAATAGATTTCTTAAAATAGATTTCTTAAAATAGATTTCTAAAAATAGATTTCTTAAAATAGATTTCTTAAAATAGATTTCTTAAAATAGATTTCTTAAAATAGATTTCTTAAAATAGATTTCTTAAAATAGATTTCTTAAAATAGATTTCTTAAAATAGATTTCTTAAAATAGATTTCTTAAAATAGATTTCTTAAAATAGATTTCTTAAAATAGATTTCTAAAAATAGATTTCTTAAAATAGATTTCTTAAAATAGATTTCTTAAAATAGATTTCTTAAAATAGATTTCTTAAAATAGATTTCTTAAAATAGATTTCTTAAAATAGATTTCTAAAAATAGATGTCTTAAAATAGATTTCTAAAAATAGATTCCTTAAAACAGATTTCTTAAAATAGAATTCTTAAAATAGTTCTCTTAAAACAATAATGAATATGTGTGGCGTAAAGAGGTTTTACTTTAGATTTTTAAAAATGGATTTCAAAAATTATATTTTTTAAAAGCAGCGTGCGTGGAAATTGCGCGAAACGGGGCCCTTGTGTGGGTGGGTCATGTGGGTTATGTGTGGTCGGTACATGACCTTGAACGCGTGAGTGGGTCGTGCGAGGTCGGTGGCTGAACTTGTCCGCGTGGGTATGGGCATGTGGGTTGTGCGTGACCTTGTCGTCCGTATGGGTAGGGCATCCGAGTCGTGCGTGACCTTGACCTTGATGACCTTGGTCTTAATGACCTTGATGATCTTGATGACATTGACCATTACCTTGGCCCTGACCTTGACCTTGACATTGGCACTGGAGGTTCTAAAAATAGATCCCTTTTTCTCTTATCAGTGGCCTAATCCTTGTCCTTGTCTTTGACCTTAACCTTGACCTTGCTAAAAATAGATTCTTATCAGTGGCCTTGACCTTGACACGTGGGCAGTTCTAAAAATAGATCCTTATCTCTCTTATCAGTGGCCTTGACCTTGACCTCTTATCTTATCTCTTATCAGTGGTCGGGAAATGGTATAGGTACACTACTCTTACCGTGCAAATTTTTGAGATTTTTTTTTTTTAAATGTGAGTATTTGTATAGTGTCTTACGAGAAAATAAGACCTTAACAACAATTCTCGAATTATATTATTTATTGATTAGATGGAATAGAAAAAAACTAAAAATAGGGTTTTTGAAATATTTAGGTTTTGTTTTTTACAATAAAATATATAGGTTACCTTGTAATTTATTGAGAAATTAATATTAAAAAAAAATTTGAAGTAACCTAGTTGAAAATTTTTTGTGATTTTTTTAATATTAATTTCTCATTAAATTCCACGGTAACCTATATATTTTATTGTAAAAAACAAAACCTAAATATTTCAAAAACCTTATTTTTAGTTTTTTTCTACTCCATCTAATCAATAAATAATATTAAAATTAATTATAATTTGAAAATTGTTGTTGAAATCTTACTTTCTCGTAAGACACTGTACAAATACACACATTTAAAAAAAAAATTCTCAAAAATTTGCACGGTAAGGTATAGTTAAAAGTTCACTATTAGATAAATAAGGACATCTACTATTAGAAAAAAATTAATTTTAGTCATAATCTAATATTTTTTATTTAACATTGGTGGCGAAAGGACCTCCTTAACACGCTTTTATTCAAATAAGCTTAAAACAATACTAAATGGAAAATACTAGTATTATTGTGAAAAAAGCGTCGGGCGCTCGATGTATGAGAAATATGGACAAAGCGCCCCACGCTTTTTTCACAATAATACTAGTATTTTCCATTTATTATTGTTTTAAGCTTATTTGAATAAAAGCGTGTTAAACAAATTATTTTTAACTTTTTAGTTTGATATGCTCTAAAAGCGTGTTTTTTAGTTTTTTTAAACTATATTTATTTTTATTTTTTAGTTCGATTAATTATTAAAAAAAAATTGCCGAAAAAAAAACAATTATTTTTTTTTTAGCCGTGGACGGGATTAGAACCCACGATCGGTGAGTCGACGTGAGCGAAGACCCGCGCCTTATACCGCTCGGCCAACGAACGAACTTGAGGTAGTGGGGTATACCCACATCCCCAACTAGCCATTCATAAAAGTGTATTTGTTGTGAAGTTCTCATCATCATCTATTGTATAGTCCAGGAGACAGTGACGATTTTCGGTATTTATTTTCCCAGTCAGCAAGCACGAATAGAGAATTGTAGGATTAGCAATTCTAAGCAAAATTCATATATATTTAGAGTGGGGATCCGATGGGCTGAGGCCGAAAATTCGTCAAAACATACGAGAACACAACCCTTTTTTCCATTAATAAAAATAGTTTTAGTAGTAAGAGATGTACTGAAGTTAAGTAAAAAAAATAGTCTGATTAATCTGTATAGATAATATATTTGGCAAGTGCATAAAATACACTTTCAAACGAGTTATGTACACAATTATATCTACGACCACAATTATTTAAAGAATGTTCCAGGTGTTTTGTATATTAAAGTGTACGCATAGGACACATAAATAAAATATTATATCACAATGTTTCACCTAACCAGTTGGTTTATTTATAAAAATTAAACATAATAATTGAAGATATTACAGAAGAAAATAGGGAAATAAATTACATTTCCTTTTACACTTTTATATAATAATTGTTTTATTTAGAATTCACGAATCACTTATTACTACATTAATTATAATTATTGTTAGTTTTCATTATGTCAAATCATTTATACTAGAGGTGTGAGGAAAATACAGTGAACTGTGGAACGCCAATATCGTTGGATGCGCGTGGTAGAAATGGTCCTATAATACTGCTAAAAACATAGCTAAATTTTCATGGAAAGACTGTACTTTTGACATTTGCGATACTCCGACGCATATGCATTATTGATGTAATCTCATGATTTTACAGTAATAGTTTTTTGCAATTTTAGTGTGATTTTTAGGTTATTATGGTTAATCATCTTATTTGGTTCTGATCTTTTGCGCTTTTAGAGTATTTGTCTTTTATATAGTTTTTAATTTGAATTTTAATATTGTGGTCTATTTATATTTGATTGCTGCTTTTCGACTAGTGCTTTATTCTTTTTGTGTTAAAATAAGCTTTATAACCATTAAGTACATGCTTCTAGTTGATATCTACCTAATCGTAATCGGGTGCTTGCAACAATGGGAAAAAAGTGTATGGTTTTTTTTGGTGTAAAGTTAGACGCCTTCATTTTTCAGGTAAGTTATTTGTAGTTATTTTTTACTTAAAAGGATAGCAATACGTCCTGGTTCGGGGTGTGACTTTTGGGTTTTAGCTATCTGAGCCAAATTGTCGGCTAAGTGTCCTCTTTTAGGGCACCCAGAACCGAAAACTATATAGGTATATAATATGTTTTTTTTTTAATTATTTTTTAATATGTATGCAGCTTGGATGAGGGCTTTGGGAAGAGATCCTAAGACTGAACACTGACTGCTATAAATGCCGTTTTTAGAGCACATTTCATAGTAAGTGATTTCATTCTAGCAGCAATGAGGAAAAGTTTAAAAAAACATGCTGTACCAGCTATTACTTTAAGACCTCGTCTCTTTAAGTTATTATTACTTCATTCTAATGCATATATTAAAATGGTTTTTAACTTATGTCCTTATGATTAAAAGATGTAGGTATTTTAGTTATGTTATAATAGAAATATATGATACTTTGTATTGACTGACCTACTGGCCACTGGTCATTCCACTTTTACTCCCTTTTTTCATAAATTATTAAATTATTTAAAAACAAATACATACCTAGCTATTTTCTGTAAATTACATTAAAATTTTAGTGTTAATACTTTACTAATAAAACTTCAGTTAATTTATCTTATATATATATACACAACGGAAGAGTTAATTGGATTTGTTCCTTGGTGAGTTTCAAAAATAGTAATTTAACATGATTTAAAAACAAATACATGAAATGGGCAAAATAGGCATGCAAAGGCACTTTGTAAACAATCTCACTTGTATCGATGTGACGTAATGCGCAAATTCAATCTGGCTTACTTTTGTTAATAGATTGGCGGTCCATTTTAAATATACAGTTCACCGGGAATAGATTATTTAAATATACACGGACCGGGAAAACAAGTACGAAAAAAATTCACTGGCTCCTGGACTAGTACTGTATCGAAGGAATTTTTATGAATGAAACAATATACGACCCTCCACAATTGCGGTCTACTTTACTTCCGCTGTTGTCAGACGTTATTTTTTTTTTGGACAATTTAAAGACCTAACAGTAATTCAAGCAAACGCAATAACATTACTACAGTTAAAAACATCGCAAACTTGGCATCAATATTTTAATTTTATCCAAATATTGCATTTCTGTCGAGGATCATCCGCGTTGACTTCAGAAATTGTGTAATCTGTATTGGTTATATATATATCTATAGTTAAAAGCACGTAAACTTGGCATCAATGTTCAATCCGATAATTGGGTTTCTACCGCGGATACCACCGTTCATTCTTCAAAAATTTTGTAAATAATCCTATCTGTCTTGGTTATATATCTATGGGTATACCGACAGTAATAAGCCACTTGCTTTTAGTCCAAAGGAGAGTTACAAACATACATACATACAGATCGACCAACATAGCTTTGCCTCTGAGATGCGCAAACGATAAACAGAGGGGGTTAGTGTGCGACAAAGACCGACTTCGACCTTTCACCGGGACATTAATGACCTCTCGCCCCACTCCGCCGACCAGTCTACTGCGCATCCAATTCTCAGAGGCAAAGCTATGTTGATCGATCTGTACATACATACATACATACATACATACATACATACATACATACATACATACATACATACATACATACATACATACATACATACATACATACATACATACATACATACATACAGGTGAATCTAATAAAAGCGAGTTAACAATAGTGAGCGTTGTCAGTTAACAAGAAAATATTTGTAAGCAATGTTTATAATTGCCTAAGAATGGAAAATCCTTCGTTTTCTGTTGACGATACTGTTGAAAAGACAAGTAATATAATGGGTGTAAGCAAATCAACGATATATAACAGTTATAAGTGAACTAAAAAGTGGAGCTGTTAAACTACCAAAGAAAAATGCAGGAGGTAAGAAAAAAGTAGAATTTACTGAACAAATTAACGAAATAAGAAGAAAAGTACACGAATTTTATTTTAAAAAAGAGATACCAACACTTGGCAAGGTTTTGGACGTAATCAATAGTGATTCGTATTTTCCTAAAATGGGAAAGACAAAACTACGGGAAACTCGTCTAATTATAACTCATATTGGAAGTGATGACGGGTTTTCAAAACGTGGTTCTTTAATATTTCAATCTAAAAAAAACCGGAGATTACCATAAAGATATGAATGCTGATGTTTTTGAAGAATTTTTTAGTAGATAGAACATTTACCAAAGGGTTCAGTTGTAGTAATGGATAACGCTAATTACCACTCCCGTTTAATTGGACGTGTGCCAAATACTTCATGGAAGTAGCTAACAGACATTTCATTTTCCTAATGCCCTGCATTTTCATTTAAATCGTCAGGTGTCATGTCATAAATCCATTTTAAAAAGTTGAAAACGTTGTTACAATGCGATAAACATTGAAACCTTTCTTCTACTGACATACAAGCTCTATCTCTAACAGTTATAAAAATGTATATAAATTTTTTTTATTTCGTTAGTTTTTTCTTAAATTTGGCCGCCTTTGTGCCTGCACAACCTGCACACCCCTAAGGTGGTAACCCTACCCTGAATGGTGGCAAACTGAAATTTACTATTATTATTATTATTATTAGCTGTAGCTGTATTGGTAAACTAATAATGGCATATAAATTAACGTAATTTATTTCTAAACGTAGTTTTTTATTTAGATTTCTGGCGATTGCCAGGTAGCCACCCAGGTCTGCTTGTAACTATTGGCATTATTTATACTATAAATTTTTCCTTTTAACAAAGTCAATATATTACTCATCCATTATACACAAATTACCATTACATAAAATTTTGTTAGTTTTTCAAACATTTTCAGACTTCTCCAAGATCAACTGTCTCATCCATATATTTTTATGCCATGTAGTTCTATTAAATAATTTGTACGTTAAAAAAATCTTGTCATTTAAAAAATATGTATCGCATAATATCACGGTTTGAAATATATTTTTACAACCACAAAAAACATGCTTTTCTGTATAGTTTTAAGTTCGTAAACTTGACCAATTCTTCAATCTCTTGAGAAATCAGTACATTTCTCCCCTTTTTGTACAATTTTATATTATGTAAAAATCAAATCATGGTTTAATATCGCAATAAATTCATTTAACACTCATGATAATATCCTATATTTCCTCTTTTATCCTGCCAATCCAAAGACCCTATACGAAGATATTTACTGCTCATATCAGTGCAGAGCATGTCGGAAATTTAATAACCTAGCCATTAAATCCACAGAAATGCAATTACTTCCTAAAAATGATCCTATATATTTTAATTACCTACCACACTAATAGCTGCACTACTTTATTCAGACCAATTATTTTCATTTTTGAATCTATTGGAAATTAAGGTAGAAAATAAAATATAGCTAAACAGAAACTACACTATTGGACAAAAGTGAAGCAACTTTTATGACAAAATTAAATATTTAATTAACATAAAATAAACAACCGTGTAAATCAAAATTCGGTATTATACGCAGACACTCGAACGGCGGATATAACTATTGAAATGTTATAAAGAGTTTCTAGACACTTTGAAACACACTATACATAATAATTTTGGGTCCGCTAACACTTATTTACAAAAAAAAATGTTTACCTTAAAATCCTAAAAATTTGTTGTCGGGTCTCCATCATAAAACAAATGTGAAATAAACCATTTTCACTGATTTCTTGTTGTAGAAACGGCTAAATATCAATATAACTATGGAGAAAGGAATTGGATGAATATTGTAACAGTCCAAGAGCTGAGTAAAAGACAGACGTGATTAATTGGTGGTGGAAAAATAAGAAAACTTTCCCCAATTTGTCAAAAATGGCAAGAGATATTTTATCCATTATGTCCACCTCTGCACCATCAGAACGACTTTTCTCAAAGGCAGCCCTTGTGATTACCAAACATAGGAATCGCTTGACTAACCAGTCAAGTAGAAGTCAGTTGTGCCTGAATTCTTGGCTGAATAATTTATTATTTAAAAAGTATTTCGACTAATAAACAGGTTCCATTTTCATTATTATTATTTTTTCTTTTCAATTAAAATCTTGTTTTAATAAACAGATTTTATTTACAAAAAGTTAACTTTTTTTAAGATTCAACACGGAAAAAAATGTGACTAGAAAATTTTACTACAATGTTGTAGTAGTAGACTTGTAGAAAAATACTTAACAATTTGTAGAAAATTTTACTACAATTTATAGTTAAAAACTATTCATTATTGTAGCAATTGATTTGTCGAATAAAATGCTACAACAATAGGAAATAATTCCACAATATTTAGTTTATTTTACTATTGTTTGTAGAAGTAGAAATTTATTACAATTATCGTAATTACTACTACTAACTTCTGAAAAAATTTGTACAAAAATTAATAATTATCTCTACAAAAAATAGTAATTTTCTCTACAAAAAATAATAATAATTTACATCCCTTCTTATGAAAAATATTCAATTTTGTTCAAAAATATTCTATAATATTGTAGAAATTCTAAGTCATGTGAACAAAACAGAATTCTGCTATTAGCCAACGTTTTCTGACGTCGATCATAAATGGCCAGACAGCAGTAGCCGTTCGCCATGTTCACATAACAAAGCATGGTACATATACGAGTACCTATAACACATTATTATATTATAAGCACCGATGCGTTTGAGAAAATTTTAATAATAAATTCTATTGGTGGTAAGTACATTTATTATTGTTTCTGAATAATTTACCTTTAGATAACTAATTTAAATAACCTTAGTAGATTATTTTAAAAAAAATAGTTGTGGCCAACGATCGAATGTTGTGCCCAATGATCGAATTTTGTGCCAAATTCAATGATGCTTTTTTGTCTAATTGTGACATACCTACTTTCTCATTTTTGTTAGTTATCTGATTTAGTCATTTAATATCCAAATCAGTGTAAAGGTGATAAATATCCCCGTTTTAAGGGTATGAACAGTTCAATTGTTATTAATTTTTATTTCATATTTTTCAGGTGCAGAAAAGCCAACTGAGACTGAGGGTGCTATTATTACTGTTATTTATTACATAATGTAATTAAGACTTTGTATCTTTTATATTAAAACAATAAATTGAATATTTTATTAACATTTTTTTCTAGGTTATAATTATAATAATTATGGAATACCACTACAAGTTTTATTAAAAATTATTACAATTTGTATGAATTTTTACTATTTATTGTGTAAAATTTTCGTATTTATTTTCATAAAACGCAATACATTTTTAATATAAATTCATACAATGAATAGCAAAAATTATAACAATTTGTAGAACAATTCTTATGATGCATTTGGATATTTTTACTAAATATTGTAGATAATAACTCTACAATACATTCTCCACAAATATTTGGAAATTTTTGCTACAAATTGTCCCTGTCCCTATATGTACTATTTATTGTAGAGAAAAAATCTATAATTGTAGAAATTTGTTCTACAATTTTTTTTTCCGTGAAGACTTCTTGATTCTTGACAAGACAAGACTTCTTGATTCTTGACAAAATTTCTTGATGCCTGATGATTGACTCTTGTCTTGTTCTTGTCTTGTCTTGATTTCCAAATTTAGACTCTTGTCTTGATTTTTTCTTGAAATCGAGACAAGAACAAGACAAGAACCCTTGACTTCTTGAAATTTTTCCAACACTAATCAAGAATAAGACATAATTGAAATAATTCTAAAATTGTTAAAATATTCTTTCGTTTTATAGTTTATGAATGCTCGTGTACAATCGTGATGTTTCAGATTATCATATTAGTTAAGGAAATTTTAATTAGTTGGTAGTACTATAACGAAAGACTAACGTCACTGATGACGTACAACTTTTGTAATAAAAAACCTTTATTACTCATAACTTTAGCATCGTCTTAACCGAAACGCCCTGTAGATGATATTTAAACGCAGGACGCATCTTCCTTTCCTTTTCTTTCCTTTGACCATTTCGAGAGGCCGGCCAATAACGTTTTTGTAACGTCTACGTAGAAAGGAAGCCAAACACGCGCCGCAGGCTACATAATAATGCGCTGCAATTCTAAACTCGTATGAGGCAGTCAGTCAATGTTTGATGTTTGCATTTCCATTTTATTATCGTCTTACCTGGGTGTTTCTAGTGTTTCTAGCACTCTTGCTCGTCGTACTTAAAATCGTTTATCACTTATTACTACGTAATGACAGCTATATGAATAGAATAAGAAAACAACGTTAAAAGTTTGAAAAAATTTAAAAGGCGTAGATCTGCTTGGAACTAAATAATATTAAATATGATTAGCAAAGAAATATTCAATTTTTTCTGTGTATTTTTTCTGTTACACTACCATTTTGGCGCTTGGGATTAGATATAAACAAAATAAACAAAAATACTCGCGTTCATCTGGTTCGTTACGACACGATACGTTTCGACACAATACGTTACAACACGATGCGTTACGACACGATACATTACAACACGATGCGTTACAACAGGATGCGTTACGACACGGTACGTTATGACACGGTACGTTACGATACGGTGTAAAAATCCGGCTTGAATTAAATACAGACAAATGAGCAATGAACAAGTCTCTGTATACTGCCGTGACGATACGTGCCGTATAAGTCAGCAACAATATTAAGTGTGCGCACCGTTCATTTGTGATTTAAGTTAATGCACGTTATCAAAGACTGCCGTTGAGTAACGTGCAAATGCACATATTTTCCAGTTGAGAGAATGGTCATTGCATGCTAACTTCGACAGCGATTCTCTTAAAAAGTGTGTTGAAGGTATTCTTGAATTGAAGTGTATGATCACTTCGCATCAAAATCGTAAAAACATACTTCTTTTGGTCAAAGCCACTCTGGTTTCTCTTCAGCAGCGAATAAATCTTTCGCCTTCGACCAGCTAAGTGCATGCGATAAACCATAAACTTTAAATAGTAACAGTATACGGACAATTAAATTATTGCAAAAAGTGCATAAACTTTGTTTTGAGCTCTCCGCGGAAAACTGGTGGGCCCGTCTCCCCGTGGCGAAGGTGAAAACGAATGGCCGGCCGTTAATTCTTGCATTGTACAGTACAGAATTTATCCAGCAAGTGTAAGGCCTAGCCTACAGCTAAGAGGGTCAAGAGAATCATCAGGTCAAGGGTATCAAATCACGGGAGACAGGACTCCTTTCGCAAAAAGTGGAAGTATATAGAAAAGGCTATAGTAAAAGTAAAGTGTCTAATATAAGGTGTCAGGTAGGCAACAGTGAACAAGATGTCGGAGATAGGTGACTTTAGTGCCGACGAATACCCAGCAATGATTGAGGCTAATGAGGAAATCAGGAAGTAAGGTGGCTCACAGGTCAACTGCCTACTCACAATATTAAACGCATTTGCAGAAGCGAGGCAACAGGTCATGGGCACGGTGGTTGCTCTAAAAGACACAGTTAATAAGAAAACCGATTTAAGCAAAGGTATAGAAGAAACGAGCAACGTATTCGTTCAACTTGCAGTACTCTGAGTTACACTAGACGGAACAAGGTCATAGAATTAGGAACCCAAATGTGTACAAACGCAAGAATAAGATATGCAGAAAAGACAAGCTCTGTACAAAAGATTCCAGTAAACGCCAAAAAGACAATAGTAACCGCACCAAAGAAAACCGTAATAATTACTCCTAGACGAAAAGACGAATGCTAACTCAATTAAAACCAATTGCTTTTGGCTTGAAACCTGACAGAATAACCAAACATGGCGAACAAGGAATCATGATCTTCGAAATTGACATGGAACAAATAGACAAAAGTACTATCAAGAAGGTAGGCCTCGAAATTATAATTGTTGGAAAGCTCAACCCAAGACTATCCATCTTCGGTATTCCTTCCATTTATAAAGCTGACGATATATAGTTGACAAACTCAAACGAATGTTGCCAAACAGCGAAGAAAAGGTAGTAGAAGTGAGTCCAACAGCTAGGAATCTCCTCTTTAGCGGGCCCCCAGAAAATGGAAATAGGTGGTAATAGATCTTTCAATATTCGTTGACATCTCAGGAGCTTTCGATAATTTATAGTAGCCAATCCTAAACAAAGAACTGGCTCAAAAGGGTACGCTACTATGCAGGATTAAGAACTAACTTCAGAATAGAAACATCAGCTACTCTACCAAACACACCATTGTGAACAAGCCATCCATCAAAGGTTGCCCTCAAGGTTCTGTGTTGGTAGCTACGCTCTGGAATGTGCTAAAGAATTCACTTCTCACTGCCCACTGGCCGAAAAACGAAAACATTGTAGTGTACGACGACTATGTTACCGTCACAATAAGCGGAACAAGCAGACGAGAACTTGAAATCATGTCAGGAAAATGCATGACATTACTATCACACTGGGTGGCAAGAAACAAATTAAGCTTATCTGAAGCGAAAACCAAATATGTCGTTTTTTCTAACTTATCACTCGCACGAAACCAAATAATCCAAAAAGTCGAATCCATCAATTTTCTGGGAGTAATACTGGACCATAAATTTGCCTTTGGGGAACACATATTGTACATAACCGACAAGTGCAGGAAAATATTTCAACTTCCTCGGAGAAAATTAAGTCGAAACTGGGGACGAATCAACAGATTCCATGATGCTCTACGCGACATCTACATATTTGCAATCATTCCCATTATCTAGGGACAAAGAATAAATTTCATGGCAAACAAGCGCACAATAAGGTCGATTCAAGCAATCTGTCGCAAAGTTATCCTGAAAGCATATATCTCCACACCGGCAGAAACTCTAAACACCCGTATGCATAGTCGATCGCCAGCGATTCGCCAGAGATTCATTCCGGCGTATCGCCAGCGATCCGCTGGCGAAAGCCCAATAAGGTGGCGACCCGCTGGCGATTGTCACCGGCATGTCATTTCTCGCAAGTTTTCATGTTCTTTTATAGGTATTATCACCGACATCTCTCGCATTTTATTATTGATTCATTTCTTCAAACTCAAAAAACAATGAACGAATATCAAATTTTTCCCTATAAAAGAACATGAAAACTTTCGTGAAATGACATGCCGGTGACAATCTCCAGCAAGTCGCCACCTTTTCGGGCTTTCGCTGGCGATGCACCGAAATGAATCTCTGGCGAGTCGCTGGCGATCGACTATGCATACGGCTGCATGTGATTTGGCGAAGCAACAACCTCTATTACACCAACACTTCCTCAAATCATCATCCGAACTAAAAAAGATCGACCTACTTCATAGGAAACCACATCGCAGCAGCAGACTACAGATTCTGGATGGCGCTATCACTGGAAATGAGTCACATCCTGGTACGTACATGGCAGATTGAATTGGACTAAAGAAAAATACCTATAGACACTCATCCCGAGTGTAGATAATTGGCTCGCTACCAGTACAGAACTACTCAAGTGTAAAGTTGTACACGTCTTATCCGGACTTGGAAACTCTATGATCCACCCACACAGAATAGGAAAAGCAGATAGTTCAAACAGGCACAAACTATGGCGTAGAAGACATGGCGGTACACCGTATCTTCTTTTGACGAAATTTTGACAACCAAAGAATTCTGCTGGACCTACATCTTGGGGAAAACCCAATTCATCCTTCTAATGTATTTCTAAAAAATGTTGATACTTTTTTTTTTTTAGTTTTCCAGGCGGCACTGCAGCTTGCGGCTTAATGTACTCCCATTTGAAGGTCCTACTACATTCTCATTCACCAATTCGCTCTCTCATTCATCGTCATTCATTCCACGTCGTCGATGATTAACCGCTAGTCAGATGAGTCCCATGGTGACACAGCCTATGGTGGAACCTCCCAATGGTCACGCATCCACGACGTGACCAGAGAGATAATTGCTTAACTGTTGCGAGTATGTGGATGCAGACTAAGCTCGTGGCTAGCCTCTCCTGCTTGATAAACCCTCAAACTTGGCTAACTTTGAACATGATGACTTCCCTTAAGAAGCCAGGGTATTTTCCCCATATGGGGCATGTAAATATTAATCTTTATTATAATCTTAAAAGTATTTAAATTTTTTCAATTATTTTTCCGTTAATTGTTTTTCCTAATTGCTCTTTCTGGTAACCATAATAATTAAAATTTCATTTCATTCATTATATTTATATATTTTCTGCATTTTCTTGAGAGTTTGAAATGTAGGTTTATTAAAGATCTACCCAGCCGAGAATGGTATTAGCCAAGCCTGCTATCCACCCAAACAAAAAAAAAACACAAGCAGACCATTACCTACTGGATCAAGAATGGATGAAGAAAGAAGATAACTAGGGGTTCGCGAAAATTGTAAATTATAAATAAAGAATAAAGTATGGCTTTCTTATCCAATCCTATGGAATAACTTAATCAAAACTCATACCTGAACGAGTGAGGACCTACGGGGGTAGTGATAGGCCCTCCTTCCCCTCACTTTTTTTTTGTCAAAGCCAATAGGAGGAATTTTTAAATAAGAATAATTATAGCATATTATGCGCATTATATCTATAATTAACTGCGCAACATCCCTCTTAGTAACAATTAACAATAACAGAAGAAAAAGTTTTTTCAAAGTTTTTAAATTATGTACTACAATATTTAAAAGAAAAAGCATGAAAATCCAAAGACATCGATTTCAGTAGTGGTTCAACAAATAAATTTATCTTAAGGCACATGCCAACTCATTATAAAAAGACTTACACTGTCAACAGTATCAACCATACAAGCTGCGATGTTTTCATGAACTTTTTCCAGTGGGATGTCGAAGACCATTGGAACTTTGTCAATGATTCCAAAATAATCTAAGCAATGAAGATAATATAAACACAGTTATGTGTTTATCTTTCTGAATATGTTAATTCACAGAATATGAGGTGGTGGTGAACTGAATTTTTTTTGTTGAAGAACAATTGCATCCCCACGAAGTATGTCGAAGAAGATTGGTAGGCCCTACTTTTTTTGAGGTTCACTTACTGCTACATGATAATCGCAATGAGATACTCTGCACTTTCGTAAATCAATTGGATTATGAGAAATTACAAAATGGGTATTTCTAACAAGATGATGCAACACTTCAATATATTGAAGAATTTTTTGATAAGAGAAAAATAAGCAGGTACATACACTGAAATCCAATATATAAAAGGTCTTTACAAAAACATACTACATATTCCTTAGACTAAAATAAGTCGATTTAAGTAAAATTACCTTAGTACAAAGTTGCTTCATTTGGGCTCCAGAGGGCTTTGAAGTTACAATTTTTAAATCGTTTTCCCCATATAAATTTAAAACGGCATATGCGATTTTGCTGAAATTTGGTATATTGGTAGATTTTTATGTGGCAAAAAAAATGGTATTAAAATTGTGTCCGATAATAATACATAGGCGTAGAACTTGATTTTTTAAATAATTGCACCTTTAAAAATTCTACGCCAATGGAAGAAAAGGAATTTGAGTATGAAATTTAGATTGCGCAACTGATTTACTTTAAAAAAGTTACTCTTGATAAGACTCGATTACTCTCATGGTTTTGACAAAATTTGCATTTTAGTAATTTTAGAACATAAACAATAATTATTAAAATACAAACTTTGTCAAAATCATGAGAGTAAATCAAGGGTACTTTTATGTAGTAAATGAGTACCCAATCTAAATTTAATAGTCAAACCCCTTTTTTGCCATTGGCGTAGAATTTTTAAAGGTGCAATTATTTAAAAAATCAAGTTCTACGCCTATGTATTATTATCGGACAAAATTTTATACGATGAAAAACATAAAAATGTACTTTTTTCATATCTTCTTCAACACCTCTAATCGAGACTTTTAACAAAAATACTCGATTCTTGCCATGTACGATTTTTTGAGGAATATTAATTATTTGCCTGCAATACGTATACAAAAACATTTATTGTTGGTTTCCATAGTTTCATCTAAATAAAAATATTGTCAAGTTTTAACACCTAATCTCTTGTTAACGATTGAAAGTGTTCTATCTGACTCAATAATTAAAAAAACAAATGCGTGGTTTATTAATATGGCTGTACAATATACCAATGCAGAATATGTTACTGACATTAGGATTTTGTGAAGGAAATGCTCGAGAGAGTGTCAGGGTGTACTCTGAAAGGTTTCCAAATCGTCGTGTACCTAGTCACCCAACTTTTGCTGCTGTTGAGAGACGTCTTCGGGAGACCGGTTCCTTTGCTCCCAACACTGTTGATAATGGAAGAGAACGTTTTGTAAGGATTCCTGAAGTTGAAGAAGACATTTTAGAACGTGTTGAAGAAGATCCAGAATTAAGCACCAGACGAATTGGAAGGGAACTAGGAGTAAGTAAAGATGTCGTTCACAAAGTGCTTAGAGAACAATTGTTATATCCATACCATAAGAAGCCAGTACAAGAATTATTAGTCCATGATCCTCAAATTCGTTTGGGTTTTTGTCGATTTGTTAATATGCAAAGAGAAAGAGATCCAAACTTTGTCAAGAAGGCTCTCTTTACCGATGAAGCGGGTTTTACAAGAAGAGGTATAACTAATACCCATAATGAACAGGTTTATGCCGTTGAAAATCCGCATGCAATAAAGGTAAACCATTTTCAGCACGAATTCAAAATTAATGTGTGGGCTGGAATAATTGGTAATTTCATTGCTGGTCCTGTCATACTTCCACGAAGATTAACTTGAGAAAATTATTTGGATTTTCTACAAAATACGTTGCCAGAATTGTTAGAAGATTTACCTCTCCAACTTTGGAGAGATATGTGGTTTATGCAAGATGGAGCTCCACTACATTTTTCTTTAAATATTAGAAACCACTTGAATGAACAATATCCACACAAATGGATAGGCAGAGATAATGACGCACCTGTAAACTGGCCACCACGTTCCCCAGACCTAACACCGATGGATTACTTTTTATGGGGACATCTGAAATCCACAGTTTACAGGGAACCTGTAGAAAATGAGGAACAACTCTGGCAACGTATTTAAGATGCAATAAACAATCTTAGAGGTGATGAAGAAGTTATGGAAAGGATACATTTTAATTTTCTTCGACGTATAAATCTTTGTATGCGTGAAAATGGTGAACATTTTGAACAATTTTTGTAAAATCTCTATTTTGATTATGTTGTAAATAAATATTTTTGTGAAACCTATACACTCTAAATTATTAAAACAGAAATTTAGCGAAAACCATGAGAGTAATCGAGTCGTATTAAGAGTACCTTTTTTAAAGTAAATGAGTTGCGCAATCCAAATTTCATACTCAAACTCCTTTTCTTCCATTGGCGCAGAATTTTTAAAGGTGCAATTATTTAAAAAATCAAGTTCTACGCCTATGTATTATTATCAAACAAAATTTTAATACCATTTTTTTTGCCACATAAAACTCTACTAATATACCAAATTTCAGCAAAATCGCATATGCCGTTTTAAATTTATATGAGAAAAACGATTTAAAAATTGTAACTTCAAGGCCCTCTGGAGCCCAAACGAAGCAACTTTGTACTAAGGTAATTTTACTTAAATCGACTTATTTTGGTCTAAGGAATATATATATATATATATATATATATATATATATATATATATATATATATATAGTGGAAGGGTAGTCCTTGCTGAATAGTATTGTAAAATTCAAACTAATTTATTGGGGGCAGCAGCAATATATAACAGTTAAATTTCAAACTGAATTTAAACCACAATAATTTTAAGTTATATTGTAAAACTGTGTAATTTTAATTTTAATTTTAATTCTATATGTGCATCAAAATCATAACATTTAACATCATTAATAATTCATCCTCACAAAGATGTAAGTAACTCACTCTCTTAATAATATTATGTTCCTATGAAGACACACCACACCTTTTGTAGATTCCCTGAAGATGGAAATAAGTTATTAAAATTTCCGAAAGCTTTGATCATCTTTAAAGAGTTTTCTTTATTATATATTGCTGCTGCCCCCAATAAATTAGTTTGAATTTTATATATATATATATATAAAAAAAAATTGTACTGTATTGTATTTTACCTACTAGCTGTTTACTAATTTTTGTATATTTTGTACCACTTAGTCTATATAATGTATGTGTTCTTTTATTCCTGCTCTGTAATTGGGATTGCCTGTAAAATAAATAAATAAATAAATAAATAAATAAATAAATAAATAAATAAATAAATAAATAAATAAATAAATAAATAAATAAATAAATAAATAAATAAATAAATAAATAAATAAATAAATAAATAAATAAATAAATAAATAAATAAATAAATAAATAAATAAATAAATAAATAAATAAATATGTGGTATGTTTTTGTAAAGACCTTTTACAAACACCCTGTATAACTAGGTTTTGCGATTTAAACATGTGCGATGTTTCTTCGTACAGTCATTTATCAAAAATTTTTTTCAACGAAAATAATCTGGAAGAACTGAGAAAAGTGTGAAGAGATTAACAACTCACTGGAAATATTACATAAAGTTGTTTGTGGATTGTTTGAAGAGTATATATATAAACAATGCAGCGGATGTGGATAAGCAAACGTAGCTATCAAATCATTTATTCATACCTAGTAACTTGCATTAATTAAAAAAATGAATGTAGACACCTCTCAAATTTATGAAACGTATGTATCTTATATTTAGTATTATTGATTTCTTAAGTGTCTAAAATATTTTTTCTCTTAGTCTATATTGCAACCAACTGCATTCTGTAAAAGCACCATTTTAACCGCAATTCGCCATCGAGACCACAAATTGAAAATTTACTGTGACGTGGACTCTAATAAAGACAAAAATACGTTCCGCTTCATTCGTACTTTTGAAACACACATCCGACCATAGACGTATCTACCGGGTAAACAAAAAAGGTACATTTTTAGCCATATATAATATTTAAAAGAGGATAAAATAATGGTACTTTAGATCTCCCAAGGTTAATTATATTATGCTACTGGTTTCGCAGTATTTTAAAATTACTGCGTCATCAGGCATATAAATGGACAAAATATTTTGTCAGTTTGGATGAAAATACAAAAATAATTAAAGAAGTTTATGATATTAAACGTTACTGATGACTTGATGAGTAAGCAAAATAAAAGTTATAGTGATACAGTGTAGGAAACAATTTTCTCTCTGTTGTTTTTATTTGAATATAATCAATGCCTGTTGCGGAATTAACCAAACGAGTACTTGTTTATCAAAGGGAATCGGTCGATTGAATTATTTTGTGATACACAAGAAATTAAATCTCGAACCAAAAATAATTTTTTAAAAACTTTTATTTTACTTAAATACAATATTTTATAATATGGTAATGGCTTGAATATTAAGGAACTAACATTTAACTGCATGAACTACTTTTATATAAACAAACTATTTAAAATGCTAACTATGCAAAATCTTATCTTTTATATATTCTTCTATACTATGGGTGATATAACTCCTCCCCCTGAAGTTCCAGATTCCGAGAGCTAACGAGGAAGATTTGGAGAATTTCTTGTTTTCATTTATTTTTAATTATTTTATATTTCATATCTCTTTATCGAATTAGATTTTAATTTTTCTTTGTTTTGTATACCAACATGATTGTAGCCAATCAATAATACATTGGGTAATCATTAATTAATCAAATTATATATATTAGTAGAACTATTTCTAGGGAAACATTTAGATCCGCCCCTGCGCGTCTACGAGCCTAAATAAAATATGAACAAATAGAAAATGTAACGTCCGTACCGGCGAAAATTTATATGGTTGTAAATGCGGCGTGCACTACTGCAATTTTGGAGTATGTCATGAGGGAAATTTTCTTAGGAAAATGAAATGCGGGAGGAAAAACTATTTCCGTCAGGCAAATATACGGTATATGGGCTTTGCTGTATATCGTGAGCAATAAAATACGGTGCATTTCGGAAACTCTGCCAAAATATAAAAAAAAAATCTATAACTATAAATATTGAATTTATATAAGCTTGCGGTGATCTTAAATGAAAATTAAGATACTTGCTCATTGAGCACTATAAAAAATAAAATAAAAAACTTGCTATTTACTAATGAACTAACATTCTAGACTTGGGCTTTATATTTTCGGTGTTTATTTATTATATTATTATTTCCGCGTCATTTACATGAAATGACTTAAACTTATAGTCTATTTTTATGTACGAGAGAGTATTAAAATAATAAAGCGTTCGAAATCCATAGGCATATCACTTCTTTTAGTAGACAGTTAAAATATTTTTTGAAGTTATTCCTCGAGTATACACTTATATTTTCCACCTAATTAACCTGCTTATAACTTCTAAACAGCTGAAGGTAAAAAAGTGCAATTTTTTCTAAAATGTTTTATTTTTCCACAAGGTATGTTAAGAACATTGTGTCAAACGGGTTATGTAGGTATAGTGGTTTAAACTTTGACTTTTAAACAACGTTACGTTCATAAATAATAATTTTAATATAAAAACTACTTCTTACCTACAAATCCAAATCAAAATCGAAATCAGAAGATGAACTGTCGCAACCAATATTTACAGTGAGTGGCTCGATCATTTCATCAGTAATATTGTCCAACTTCCACATTTTCTCTTCTTCTTTAATCGTATGATTTACTGCCTTTTTCCAGTTTTCAGGCTTCTCATTATTTACAGCCTCCAAAAACAACTGTTTAACATCACTCATTTTAAAAGAATTATTTTTTCTTGAAACTTCTCCCTTTATCTGTGCCCATATCAGTTCAATCGGGTTTACTTCGCAATGATATGGTGGTGATCTAACCACCGTCATCCCACGATTTTTTGCAATTTCATCAATTTCATATTTTTTTAATTTCTCTTTATGAAGGGAACACAAATGATACAGTTCTTTTCTCACAGAACCGGGATGGAACTTAATATTCTTTGAATTTAGCCAATTCTGTAAATCTTTTTTTAACCACTTGGTTGTGGGCATTTTTTCTATAACTCTCGAGTGATAACTTGCATTATCCATTACTATTATACAGTTCTGAGGAAGATCTATAATTTGTTCGAACCACTCTTTAAAGACATCAGCATTCATGTCCTCATGGTAGCCACCGGTACGAGTAGATTCAAAAGTCAATAAACCACCTTTAACAAAACCGTTTGAACTACCGATGTGTACTATTATTAGTCTGCGCCCCTTTCCTGATGGTGGATTTAAACCAGTAGATAAATTAAGTAAAAAAGCCTGTCTTCGACTTGTAACAGTTTCATCTTGCCAAAATTTATTTGGTTTATGTCCCTCGTTGATCCATGTTTCATCTAAATAAAATATATTTCTTCTTCGGTTTCTCATTTCTTTTATAATCCTTAGGTAATTTCTTCTCCATACTACAATATCGCTTCTTTCTATTAAAATAGACTTTCTGGAATGCTTTTTCCATAGAAAACCTATTTCTTTTAAAAGTTTCCATAGTGTGCTTCGACTCATTTCAGGGTAATCCTTATCATCTCGAACCGTGGCAAGAACTTTGTCTACTGTCGGAAATTCTTTTCTAAAGAAGAACGCATGCACTTTCCTTCGAAGTCTTTCTTTCAAAAAAATTTCTAATTGAAATTTTGGTTTTCCTGGAGCTTTACGTGCTGTTTGAAACTCGCCACATTTCTCTTCTTTAACAACTCTGTAAATCGTAGATTTCCCAACACCAAGCGTACTCTAACTAATTCCACTGTGTCATCAACACTTTTACATAAATGTTTGTCTGTAAATGATTTAAAACAATTAAATATTAATGTTTTTTCATTAACTGTTAAAGGACCGATTTTTTGTCGTTTACGCGGCCCTTCCAAATTTTCCATGATCACACTAGAATTCACACTGCACCTTGCAATTTGCAACTAAACGACATTTAGTAAACTGTCAAGAATACACAACTTGGACCTCCTTACTAAATGGAAAACCTATAATCGCATTTTCGTTGAAATTTGTTGGGAAGGTATTTATCTACTTATAATTCGATTACTGTAAGAAATTCTTGGAATTAAAATAAAACAAAATTGGCAAATAGGTACTTATTGAAAATAATCTTAAGATACGGCTATGTAATCTTTAATACACAGGGATTTTGGCCTGTCCAAACCTTTATCTATTGTTCTGTACAGCTTATATTTATAAAGGACCAATAAAAGACCCAAAACTTGTAATAGCTCAGGTACATTTATTACAATTTTAGGAAATATTTAGATTATTCTGTAAAAATATTTAAAATGACCGTACTAAGTTTTGCATTAGAAATGCTGTTTTATTACTCTCTCATACATAAAAATAGACTATAGCTTGTTTTTATCTAGCTTATTATTATTTTTAATTAGTTTAGTTAAATAGATTGTGTGGAAGAGAGGACTTATCTTTGCTTGCGAGGATTACACTTAACTCTGCCTTTTGGCAAATATTGTATTATACTTATCTGTATTTTGTTTTTTGTTCTTTGTCAATAAAAGCTTTTATTAGTATTATTATTATTAATTGAAAAATATGTTATTCTTAATGTTAAATCCGTCATTAATATTAGGGATGTAGATCTTTAAAAAACACCTAGGCGTAGAAATAATTTTGACAAATAAAAGACTATACTTTTTCTGCGAACACCATTATATCATGTTCTAAAACGAAAAAGAAATTTAAACAAATGCTTTATTTTGTATTAGAAGCAACAAGAAAACCGTTCCTTCTACATTTAACAATTGGCAGTTCTGAATAATGAACGTTAAAATTTTTAATAAATAACTGGCACCAGACGACTAGATGAGGGTTGTTTTAAATTTTATAGTATTTTTATTTTGTTTTTAATTCAATTAAAGTGACGTAAATGCATTTAGATTTTATTGAGATTGAGCGTCCTTTTATTTTATTAATAATAATAATTATAAGCTGCCAAAAGATATATTAATTATAGGTACGGTGCGAGGCAGATAATATATGAAAACATGCAACAACTTATTTTTGTCACTAGAAACGAAAGTAACGTGTTCTCTGATAAGTGACGAAAATCAAATTTTAATTAGAATTATCCTGTATTCGAAAAATGTCTTTTCGTGAGGACAGCAATATTGTTTATACCACCGACCTTGATATTAAACTGGATGGCTATTGTATGACATAAACCCTACTCCTAATTTCTAAGCCGACATGGGTGAAAAAAAAAGGTCGATGCGCATGACAATTTGGACGCTAGACTGTCAATTTCGAGCATTCTACGTCACGTTTCCCACGGGCGTACTACGATAAGTTATATTATTTTTTTATTAATAACCTAGAGTGGTTGAGTGCCAACTGAGCGTGTCTCCGGGTGGTGGATAGGCCAAGTTTTCCTTGGTTAGTTGTAGACATAAGTAGAGTGCGAGACCCTAAAAACGCTCAAAATCGTTTGCAAAGACTACCGCCGCGAACAAACTCCCCCAATCTAAGGATGAATTGTCGCAGGGGCAGATGCGGCAGCAAACGCTCCCTTGAGAGAACCTGAAGACATCCTCTTGCATCTAGCCTTGCCGGCGCATGCGGGGCTCTTCGTCGGCTCTTCCCTAGCTACTCGAGGAACCGTATGGATTCAAGATTCAACAACACAAATCCCCAAAGAGGCTGGACGTCAACGCTCACCTCCACCAAAGGAGACTGGACAAAAAAGTCCAACTCCGACGCAGGAGGCTGGCCAACGACGATCACCTCCAAAAAAGGAGGATAAACGTCAACGCTCACCTCCTGCAACGGAGCCTGGACAACAAAGTTCAGCTCCGGCACAGGAGGCTGGACAGCGACGCCCACCTCCAAAAAAGGAGGATGGACACATTCGTTCACCTCCAACTAACAGGCTCCAGAGAGGCAAGAGAATCTCTGGGTCTGAAGTAAAGAGGAGAAAGAGAGATAAGCTGCAAGAAGGCAGTGCTACGGCAACCGCCACCCTCAGCAAACACTCTAACTCCAAACCTATTAAAAGCGGCTTAATCAAGTCCTTAGGCAGCGACCCTAGTTCTGTTTTCACAAGAGGCCAAAAACACGACGCAACTAGGGACAAGAAAAGGCCGCGATCTCACACCTCTTCTGAGGTAACGCTCCGGAAGGGGAAAAACCCAGACAAGACTACAAAGTTATGTCTGGGATAAGCTACAAGGATTCAGCTACGAGCCACTAGAAAGTAGCTATAATAAACAAGGATAACCCTTACGGTAAGATAAGTGCCGAAAGAGAAATCTTTGTCAAAAAGATACTGATAGGAGAGCTAGACAAAACAATTTTGTCCACCTCCTGCAGCAAAACCAAGCCACCCACATTCAGGTCTTGGACGACGATGAACCTGACGTTGAAAGGCTAAAAACCAAGGTAACAACCTTAAAAACATGGGAAGGAGCAACACACTCGCTGTTGTAAGGATGGACGAGCTCCCCAAACCTCTCTCTGGACCCCAGGGAAGCACAAGCTGACCTTGACGAGAAGGAGATTGTGCTCAGGCGGCTTGAGGGGCAAAACCCAAACTTAAATGTGGCGAAATGGTGAACCTTCCACCATGAAATGCAAGTAGCTCTCAAAATTATAAAATAGTGATATAAGGACCATTCACTATCTATCAATCCTAAGAAGACTGAAATGGTCCTTTTCACAAGGAGAAGGATGAAAATAACACAAAACTAAACTTTGCAACAGAGTAGAATTACTTAGGTCTCACCTTTGACAGCAAGTTGACATGGAACTCGCAGTCAAAAGAGCATACGTTGCTTATGAACAATACCGCCGAACCGTGGGACGCACCTGGAGTTTCTCTCTCAGAGTCGTCGCATAGACTTACACGGTTATGCTAACATACGGTGCAGTTGCCTGGGTACCAAAAACCTAAAAATTAACAGCAGAGGGTGCGAACAAAAAGATGAGACCATCGAGCATATCCTCTACGATTATTCGACGCTCTCATTTATTAGGAGATTTGTGTTCGGCGAGTATCGGCTAACACCGGCCGATATAAGAGAAGCACCTCTTGGCGACGTTCTCAACTACATTAAATCTGTAGACTCACGAGCTAGGAGGTACCTATCATCTTAGGAGGATGCACAATTGGCCTAAAGAGGTCTAAGTGCCACGGGGGTAACCCACTCTCCACACGTTACAGATACAGATTAATTAATAATGAGTTATTTTAATAATAATTATTATTATTTTTTAATTTGGTGTCATCGGCATCGACTACTAAGGCCATTATCCTCTTGTTATGTGTATGCTTTGTTACTGTTTCCCAGCGCCACTTTAGGAACAGCACTGTTAATTAGAACCCAACAGTGAATGGTCGAGTGGGGAATCCTACCAAGGCATCAGAATTAATTTTAAATAATTAAATTAAATAAAAAAAATCCCGGCTAACGGTGGGATTCGAACCTAGGACCGTTGGATCCACAGGCAGTGACTCTACCACTGAGCCACCCACCCCTCAATAATAGTATATTATTAAACGAGCAATTTATGGTAGCCATTATTCACGCAGGGTGACGTTTACGTCCCGAGCCATAGGCGAGGGGCGCAAGTCACCCGAGTGAATAATGGCCATAAATTGCGAGTCTAATACTATAATTTGTCCACGATCATTATGGTTTCTTTATTAAATAAAAGTTAAGTGTAGAATGGAAAGTTTTTATTAAACATAGGTAACTAACTGTTGTTTTTTCGACTTTTCGATTTTTCGTTTTTATCGATTTTTCGATTTTTTCGATTTTTTTTCTCGATTTTTTTTCGATTTTTTTTCGATTTTTCGATTTTTTTCTTTCGATTTTTCGATTTTTTTTTTTCGATTTTTTCGATTCTTTTCGATTTTTTGATTACCTATAAAGAATATTTTCATATCAGTTTAGACATAAGTGCTGTCGTGACGTCATACCGTGACTAATGGATCATTATTCACTAGTGAATAATAGGTATTATTATTCTTAAGGAAGTACAAGTATAATGAATGTTTTATAGAACAGTCGTGGACAAATATTATTATTGGAACATTTGTTTCAGTTGCGTATTAATCAAAAATCATTTTTAAGTGATTTTCTTAATATTAAAAAGGTGTCGTAGTTGAATGTAATAAGTGTTAAATTTAATTTTAATGCTCCTTTTTAGTGCATTTCAATACGCACGTGTGGGCGCCAGTGTCAAATATCACCACGCTAAGTGGCTTGATTTTCTTGATCGGCTTTGTTCTTCCAATTTAATATAACAGGGTGATTCATAACTATTGGGACATAATCTAAGGTCAGATTATTTGGAGCAAAATATGGCGATAGGGCCAAATATACCTTAATAAAATATTGTTGTGGAATAAGATACAGGGTGATAAATAATAATAATAATAGTAATAATAATAGACTATAGGGGGGTGGGTGGCTCAGTGGTAGAGCCTCTGCCTGTGGATCCAAGGGTCCCAGGTTCGAATCCCACCGTTGGCCGGAATTTTTTCATTTAATTTAATTATTTAAAATTAATTCTGATGCCTTGGTAGGATTCCCCACTCGACCATTCACTGTTGGGTTCTAATTAACAGTGCTGTTCCTAAAGTGGCGATGGGAAACAGTAACAAAGCCTACACAGAACACGAGGCGAAATAACCTTAGCAGTTGAAGCCGATGACACACAAAAAAAAATTGACTATAATCAAACAGCAAAAATAATTCACCGTCAAGAAATTACATGTACCAAAAACAATTATCTGACACTCCAAAGCACACTTTTCCTATGTGAAATATTGTTTTAACTCCCCATTTGAGACTTGTGAGCTGCTCAATTGCGTTTTTCTCGAAAACGGGTAAAATTATCGTGTTTAAACAAGAGTACCAATATTACGTAGAAATGACGTTTACATCATATTTTCTAATCAAAAATACTAAAAAGTTTTGTCAAAAAAAGTTACCACTTAATTTCATCATTAGTAATCATTCAAGTGGCGCCCCCCGTAATAAAATGAGAAATTAAACATAAAATATTATCCCCTGTCCAAAGATATGCCTCTGTGCCGATTTTGATAACAATTCATTAATATAGTGACATTATAAAAAAAAACGAAAAAAACAAAATTCAACTTTAACGCCCTGTATCTTATTCCACAGCAATATTTTATTAAGGTATGTTTGGCCCTGTCATCATATTTTTGTACAAATAACCTGCCCTTAGCCTATGTCCCAATAGTTATGAATCACCCTGTATAGTTTAGAGGTTCATACACCACCTCTATTTTCGGATTTGTCACCCATTATTAGTTTACTTTTGAAACCATAAACAATGATAAATAAACCACAATTATATTTGGTTTCATATTTTTTAAATAATCGAGATAGAAAGTATTTATTTCATTGCATAAGTAGCTTCCACACTGTATGCATAAATTTAAATATTTACGAGTGTAAAGAAACTTGTTTGTAACCAGAAGCGTAGGCAACCAATAATACGTCGTTTGTCTAGCTACATGCACGGACGATATACGGTACAAATAATTAAAAGATATTAATTCATTATTAAAATTCTAATATTGATTGGTTGAGGGGACTAAACAAGGACATAGATAGAACTAATTTCCACCACTACACCACTCTCGAAATATAGGTACGTTTTCACTAGAAATCACTGAAACCGCTTACAAATCTCTCGAAATCCCAGATTAAATCTTGGAAATCTCGAAATTAATACCGAAATTTCGAAATTGCCACCTAAATCCCTAAATTATTACCAAAATCAACTCGCCACCGAAATCACGAAATTGTCACCGAAATCATTATGATGCGGGGAATCGGTCATCGTGACCTGGAGAATCCGGATTTACATTAAAATTCTCAGGGAAGCCGCCGCGCCAATCTGAAATAAACGCAACTGGTAGATCAAACATTTTTTTTTAATATTGTTCAAAAAAAAATTATTTTTTCTCCCGAAAGAGTACAATAGTAATGATTATTCATTGGAAATTATATACACTGTGTGCCAGAATGTTTTTCAAGATTCTATTAACATTTTAGAACTGCTACTACATTGCATCCATTGTTTTTGGTTTTTGAAATAATAGCAAAAAAACGAAATGGCAAGTTTTGACAAACCCCCGTATCTCAGTTATTTGATAATATACGGTACTTTGGTTTAGACATTATGTGGGCAATTTTTAAGTCCTAAATACGAAAAAAATGTTTTATTTGATTTGATTTATTTTGATTTATTTATTTATTAAAATTTTAATGATTTATTAATTTATTAAAATTATAATGATTAAAAATTATAATATATGAATGATTAAGGGTTATTTAGGGTAATTTGAAGCGGCAATTCCTCAACAGGAATAACCCTGGGGTACTCCCCCGTGTTTTCATAGGCAGCGATGACTACCTACTATTAGACGTCGCGTCGTCTCCATTTGCCTTGTCCGCTATATAAAAAATAAAAAAATAAATACAGTGAGTTATATTCCAAACACTTTCTTAATCAACAATTTGGTTTAATTTCGAAATGTTATGTTCGTCTAAAGAAATATATCGATGGTCTAATTATTCTAATACCCCGTAACTGCATGAATTGACATTTTATAGGAGAAGCTTATATGTACAGTGTGGTGATAAAGTAAGGAACAAAACTCATAATTGCATTATTTAATGTTTTCAAGCAAAACAGGTAATTTTTTGCACAATGGCGTAATCATTGGTTTTTTAAATGTCAATCCTAATTTTTTTTTGCTGTTTTTAATAGATGGTCCAATTACTTAAATGATGTTGTAAAAAAAATTGATATCTTAAATAACAATTTAACTTACCGAAAGAAATCAAAATTTAACTTTAATGAAAGAAAATTCTAATAACACCCCAAAAACAAACAAAATTTAGCGCAAATGTTCAAATTACTCTTCTTTAACCATTTGGCATTGACCGATATGAGTGTAAACACTTTTTTTTTCAAATTATCATTATCACGTCTGTACACTTTTGACCGATTTACAAATATTTGTAAATTTGACTTCATGTTAGTTAAGTGTAAAAGGCGCATTTATCAAGTTTTTTTATAAGCAAATTCCCTTTGTCGTTAACAAAAAATGCCACGTTTAAGAGGCCCCGACACCAATTTTATTCATAATTGAAAAAGTTTTTGGACGGCAACTTCTTTATTTTCAAACTTAGAAGGATGCGGTTTTCACCGATTTATTCTAGATCTAATTCTTAAGAGAGGACTAGTGGCAGATTTTTATATTTTATTTAATTTTGCAAATAGGATGTAATTTTTTTTAATATAAACAAAATTTTAAAAACTAAAACTAGTCCTCTCTTCTTATAAAAATTACAAATACAATGAAAAAAACCGCATATTTTTATTTACAAAATTAAACCTTCCACTGTCCAAAAACTATTTACGTCCGTAATATGGCGCCCCGCTAATTTCGTTGCGGAATATATCCGTACTATCTTTAGAAAGCGAGAATACCTGAGATACACGGAAAAAACAGTTTTTATATTAAAAGGATAAAATTGAAGTTTTTAAATATATGCGGATGTGTTTTTTCCGTTTAATTAATTAAAAAATTATTAGTCAAGTGTTGTCTCAAAACGCGTGGATCAATGGAGTTAATCTATTTATTTTTTATTTTCCTACCTCTAAAGCTAATACCTTTTATCAAACACCAATATAATTTGTTTTGTACTTAAAACAAATGAAAAAACGGATCTGTAATTTTATGACGTAATCGTAAGGTGTATTTCCAGTTCCTGGCTACTTCCTATTGTTCTGTCTATTCGCTCTTGCACTTATTCTAGGTAGGTAGTTTTGTTTCTTGTGTCTATTTCATAAGTTTATTTCGGCATACGCTTATGATATTACAATCTCTGCTGGCTCCAAGCATGAGCTTCCAGGAACATCTTCTGAAATTGATTGTCTAGCAACTGTAATAATTGGCATTATTATTTTTAAAATATAAAGAATTTAACAAAAATCCCAAAAATATCTAATATTTGTAATATCTATTAAATTAACACAACATATTTATTAAAACCAAACAATTATAAATAGTTCATTGTACTAGAAAATTAAAGGACAAATCGTGCGAATAATCATTAAAAATAAATAAGTAGAGTTTCTTTTTAAAATAATCACGTTAAGGTTGATATAAATAGAGTCAATCGTTGACACAAAAAGACTCAAGGGGCGGCCGTTGGGCCAAACCTATGCCCAAAAATGTAACTTAGTAATTATTAGTATTTATTATATATAGTAAAGTGTGTGTGTGTAGTGTTTTAGTTTCAAAGGTAATATCTATTTTATTTTAACATGTTTAAATCTCTTGTTTGGGTTATGTATTTTAAAACAGTTCATTAGTCTTTCTTCAAATGCCAATTCTTTCATTTTTGTCCCAAGTTTACTTATTAAATGTTTATCAGTTTTAAGGGTTTTATCATATAAGGAGTTTTTTTTATTATAGTAAAAAGTTTTTGTGATGTAAAATGTTTCATTTTATTAAAGTTTTATCATAGATTATATTCTATTAACATGGTTTATCATAATAAAGATTTTACAATTATGAGTAGTAATTTTTGCTTATCTTATTTCAAAAATAAAGATTGTTTTGATTTATTAAAATTGTTAATAATTTTTTTACTTATATATAAATATACATGTTATTGTTTATTAACCTATTTTATTCTCACCTCTTTCCAAAAACCTTCCTACCCTTAAGGACTTGAGAGTCTTAAGTCAGTTGCCAAAACCGCTCGACATATGCTATTAAGGGATGTTTTTTTTTTGTATTTTTATTATTTTATTTTGCCACTGGCGAATGGATGTTCCTTCAGGAATCCAGGACCCTAGGGCTGGTGACAAGCGCTGCCTTTATCCCTTAATAGTATAGTAACAGTAGCTAAAGACCTATCAGTAGTTGCAAATGGTCTTTAGACATAACTGGTTGTTACATTTGGTGACGAGCGTTGGTCTTTAGGCAAGCTGGTTGTTACACAACTTTTGATGAAATCGATGAGATTTCAGAAACTGTGTCAAAATATAATTTGGAATTACCGGGTATATTTCTAGATAGAAGCATTGAAGGAAATAGGATAGCTAATATCACTCATTTTTTTAAACAGTTACCAGTTGTATCATATCATTTCAGTGGAGTATACGGTTGCACTTTAAAAAATTTGAAAATTGTTAAAGAATTGAAAATGGGATTTTGTTCAATTTTAACCTTAAGATGTACTATGTGTAAATACGTTAGGACAGTATCGACATCCGATATTAACTGTGACATGGACATAAATATTCGAGCTGTGAATGGAATAACGAGTATTGGAAATGGATTTCGTAATTTGCAAGAATTATGTCTTAATTTAGATATTCCCTGTATGAGTCAAAGTACTTTTTCTGATAAGCAAAATAAACTCTTTGAACTGGGCTACATAAATTAATGGCTCCTATTTTAATGAGTTTGTAAATTTCACTTTTTACTTGATTTTTTTCCAGCGAGGAAAAATTAGTAGGTATTGGTGGACAAGCCTGAAATGGTTTCTCAGTGAAGGGTAATGTGTAACCTTTAACCCATTTCAGAACAACGTCGTTAGTCGTAATATTACTCCATTCGTGGAGAAAAAAACTTAAACGACCTGCATATGAATTACTTACCGTTTCTAATTGTTCTTCCTGCGATTCTGGCTCGTCCTGTCTCGTTTGTTTTGACTGTGCCAATGGGCTAATCTGGAGAACTGCCCTTTGCGAGGCCTCGTCTCTCCCGTTCGACGGACCGGGCAATAATAGTTTAAATCTCTGGGACTTTTTGGTGTCATTGAAGGCACTCGCCCCTCCCCTTTTCTTTTTGAAAAATTGGGAACAGTAGAAGAAGGCTTCAGGTCCTTACCTATACTTTCCAGAGTTTTAGCCATCTTAATTTTGTCTCCTAAGTCAGAACCAAATAATAGTTCTGAGGGAGGATTTTTATCCACCTGTTCTTTAATATTTTTATTTAGTAGCGGGTAGATCATATTTCTTCGAGAAATAGATACCTTGTGAAAGAGATTAGAAGTTCTAGAGATGGTATAGTAGGTAATGCAGGGGTAGGGGAAAGGCAGTTCTTCGTCTTTAAAACTTGTGCGCGAGAGTACCTAGGAGCACGTACTACAAATTATTCAAGTGATATCGAGGACTGGACGCTGAAATATAATAATGGTTGGGTATGGTGATAAGTTAAGAACACATCAGGAAGTATGTGAATTATTTAACCAAGAACACCCTGATAGACCGCCTATTGTAAGATCTACAGTAAGTACATTGTTTATCAAATTTACCGAAACGAGATCCGTCCATGATTTGCCTCGGCAAGGTCGGCCTCCAGTAAACGATGAAACCAGATTAAATGTGTTTCAATCATTTACTCTCGTATATAAAAAATGCAGAGATAATGTCGGAAGTTTAAGAGCGATATCCATGGTTAGAAACAGGCTTAAAACGACTTCAAGGTTCTCTTTCTCAGTTTTAAATATTTTTTTATAAAATTTGGTATACCTACTAAGCAAATGATAGAGAACTCCGCTGTAGAGCCCGAATTCAGAAAAACTAATTTTTTAATTATTTCTATACAAATTATGAAAATTATTGCAAAAAGGAGTCTTTACCGGGAATTGTTATATAAAAATCAGCTAATTCTTTCCAATACACTTTTTTGTCCAAAGCGTATATTTTTTGAAAACCTTGAATTAGGAAATCTGAGAAAATCTGTCAAGATTCCAATCCATATTAATTGATTTGGCAACAAGGCGGCGGACGTTGGCGGTGCATGCAGTACCGGAAAATTGGGATAAAAATAAAATAATAAAAAACTTTATTCTTTTTAGTTCAAGTGTAGGTGTTTTTGTTTCGTATTTAGTCAATGTGTTTATATGAACTTTTATGTGTAAGCTGAGTTATAATAATTTGTGATAAAAATGGGAAAACTTTCGGAAATGCCGAAAATTATATTTCCGTTTCGACGGAAATCTATAAAATATCGTGCTAGATTACTTAGAAAAAGACAAACATTAGCACCCCTTCTAAGCATTAAAGTTAAAATATATGGGAAATTAATATACTAAGTATTGAATAAAAAAAAAACCTTTAGCTTTAAAGCAATATTTACAAATTTAAAGCGGATATCCAATAAATGTGGTTTATTTGTGGATTCTGAATATGGTTTTTAGGTTCCGACGGTTTATTAGGAACAGACAGTATTATCGAAATTAAATATCCTGCCACTGCTTCAAAACTGACTCCGAAAAAAGCAATGGTTGACAACATAATGAAATTTGCAATTATTAATGATAATGCGAAAATGCAATAATTGTTCAGGGGCAACTTAACGTAACTAAATGAAATATTTTTTTTTTTTATTTATTTTAATACCTTTAAGTATGTTAGTAGAAAAAATAAAAAAGATGATAGATTTTGGTGTATATGGAAAACAAACTAAAGCAATTTTATTTAGATTGTATACTACCCGAGATCTTAGATCCACGTTTCACTAGAGGTTTAGATATTAGAAATTTGAGTAGAAATCCGAGTAGAAATCCGACCAATAGTCAATAAAAATGATTATTTTTATTCCTTCTTTTACTAATAATAAATCATTTTACTCAATGTTATTTTTAAATATTTTTAGTACTAGAAAACAATTTTTCTACATCCAAATGGATAGCGTATCTACGTACAGACTACAAAACGAAAAAATATGCTATTGCGTAAAATGAGTTATACTTGTGTAGAATCGATAAATAATAGCATTTCTAGTTTTATTTGATCTATATTTAGAAATAAATAATTGTAAATTTTAATTAAACTATATGAAATCAATTTAATTTATATTCACTCATGTTACACAAACTACTATTTTCTACATCCACATGGATATGCTTTTTTCTATACCCACATGAATATTAGCTAATCTACGCACATACTACAAAACAAAAAAGTATTCCATTGCGTTCAACTGAACGAATATATTTCATATTCATTCTACCTAGTAAGAACACTGCAAAACAGTTAAATCCACCAATCAGATTATATATTGGTCACCCGGCTACTATTATTTTTTAAATTTTATGTATTCAAACTGTCAGTATATTTTTGAATTATTGAGATTAAATATACGTAAAAATGAATATTTCTTATGTATAATCGATAAGTAAGAGAATTTCTATTTTTATTTCGTCCAAATTTATAAACAAATCTTAAATTTTAAACAAACCATATAAAACTAATTTAATTACAAGTATTAGAACTATAATGGCAAGTGTGGCGACGGCACGGAGTTTGTCTCCAAGCGAGAGACCCGAGTTCCAATCATGGCTGGGGACTAATTAAATTAAATCTTTTTGTATGTTTATTTTATTTTATAAATTATTAAAAGTCATACATTATTTTAAAATTATTTATTTTGCCTTAATAAATTACTTTTTTAAATTTGTAGAATTTCGTTAGGGTGTCGTAGAAAAAATATACTGTACAACTCGAGTGGATTGTCTGTATCGCACTCAGACGATTAAGCACTCCGTCTACGGCGTCGTTCTGAAACTTCGTCTTCGTGCGATATGGCCATCATATCCAATTTTGTTGCACAAACTACTATTCACGCACAGACTACAAAACGAAAAAATATACTATTGCGTTCAACTCAACGAATATATTTCATATCCATTCTGGGTAGTGAGAACACTGCAAAAAAATGAAATCCACCAATCACAGTTTATATATTGGACACCCAACAACTATTATTTTTAAAATTTTAAATAAGTGACAATTCTGTCAAACTAATTGTCAGTATATTTTTTAGGAATTGAGATTAAATATACATTAAAATGAGTTATTTTTGCGTAGGATTCATAAATAATTTTAATTTAGACCACAATTTAAAAAATCCTAAATTTGAATTAAACTACCTATATGAAACTAATTTAATTACTACTTTTAGAACTAAAATTTTAAATGTGGAGGTGAAAATGATGATACGGCATCTCTTTCACGCGAGAGGTCCGAGTTCAAATCTGGGCTGGGGACTAATTAAATGAAATATTTTTTCATGTTTATTTTATTTCACAAATTAGTAAAGTCATAAATTATTTTAAAATTAATTATTTTGTCTTTTCCTAAAATAATACTTTAAATTTGTAGATTTTCGTTAGTGGGTCGTAGAAAAAAACATACTGTACAACTCCAGTGGATTGTCCACTGTTGTTGCACAAACTAGTATCAAATGGGTTATTATTTAAAAAAAGTATTTTTATACAGGGTATTTGTAAATAAGTACGAACGATTTTTGCAAATTGTTATCAAAGTTATTTTGTTAAAAAAAGTTCCTATAAAAGTAGGTCGAAATATGCTTCGTTTCCGAGATACAGAATGTTTAAATTTTAATTTATTAAATTTTATTAATTATTTTTAATAGTTTTAAAGATATTTACTCTAAATTTGCAAAAAAACTTTGAAGGGGCAAATGTGTATTTTTTGGGGTGTTCCAAATATTTCTACTTGTACCAGTGGCGTTTGTGCGAGAATGCCACTTTTTTAATAAAAAAGTACTGCGCCACTGACTTTTTCGATCTATGTTTTTTTTATAAAATAACTTCGGCAAACATTCCCTAAAATCATTCACACTTACCAACAAACACCCTGTATATCAGAAAATGTAGAAATAGGTACATATGTATATTTAAAAATATATTTCGTAAATAAATAAATTAGTTATAAAAAAAATTTTTCGAAAATGTTACACCAGGTTATACCTTTAAAAGATATTTTAAACGAGAAAACAAAACAGAAATACTCTTTGTTAGACCGGACCTGCGATTTATCGGCATTTTTAATATTTGAAATCATCTATAGTTTATAAGTAATAAATTGAAGGGAGCGTAAGCCTGGGAATAGAGCAACGTTGCCAAAGTGGGTTCAGATGCACTGAAAGTTGTCAGTGTGTTCTAAATCTGAATTTGCTGTTAGGTGTTGCATGGATATCGCTCTTAATACAACTTGGCATCAACGATTTGACCTGACGATCGCTAGCGGAAACCGGTAGCATTTAGAGAAAATAGTTCTGAGTAAAAAAACTTTAATAAACAGTAATTGAACATGGTTGGTTTTCCAGATATGTAACGGTTCTGAGTTGTGATTTGGTCAGTTTTCAACTACCACCTTAAATTTTAATTTTGCCTACCATAATTTGTCCAATTTGCCTGTTATATCCAGTAAATATTACAAATACACTGATTTTTTTCCAAAATCGTTTATGCATGGACGAAGCAAGTTTAGAGAGGAAATGCGGCTATCAAACTGACCTTTCAAATTTCAAATTGCCATTGTTTTTATCCACAATCATCAAGAAGTTTTTTTTTATTTTGACAAGAGTAGTTTGGCGACAAGCACTTTCCTAAACTTCCTAAATAAATATACGAAAGAAAGATTCTTTACTGTACTTTTCTATTAAATTCAGCTTTGGACAGTGAAAGCTGAATAAAAACTACGAGAAATCTACAAAATCCTTCGAACTCAGCAGGATTTTACTTCATTTTTCAAGTTGATGGGGATCAATATTAGGACTTACGAGGATTTGCCCTGATGTGAATTTCTCCACACACATCACACCTTACTTACTCAACTAATCTTGATGCTGCTTTCAGTTTTATAGTTTTCATGTTAAATACAGGATGTTTCCGAACTAAGGGAAAAACTCGTATACATACATGAGAATTTGAGTTAGAAATTGTATAATAAAACCAATTTAGAAATACTTGTTTTAATGTAATAGTTCTATAAATAATATAAAATTAGTATATTGTTTAGCGAGGAAGGAATTATACTCATTTTCTATGAGTATGATATTGGAAATAAACATTTCTCGTGAATACTTTTTTTGAGGTTATAATTCGCTCCTATGCATGTTAGTTTTTATAATGTATAAAATATTTTTTTCGTACACTTAATGGAAAAAAATTACATAATTTGGCTTACTGCCTCTCCTTAATTCGGAAACACTCTGTAAAGAAATAATTAGTTTCATACTCTGTACCTTAGTCGCAACCTTGAAACGCGCTTAGTATTGTTTTTATAGATTTTTAGGTTCATCTCTGGTTTTATAGAGAATACGCACATTTAATCATTTACGTATTAAAATGAAAGGTGTACAATAGACGTGTGTCGTCATTTATTGCGAAAGCAGGTTTATTGCCTATATAGAATTTAATCCCTTTTCGATGAATTATATTTTTATCGATTTTAAATTTCTATTGTTTAACAAAAAAATTATTAATGAACACTTTCCATATTTCACATCACGCGAGTATTTATAAAGAAAATATATTAATCAATGTTTTGTTTTTTATTTAAATAAAGCAAATTTAAATTCTTGCATGCTAGATAAAAAATATTCAATCTATAGACCAGTCAGTAAAGATGTCCAATTTGGAACATTTCACATTAATTATAAAAGTTTTCAAACTTTGCAATAATAATCGACTAGTTTATTAACAAGTTTAAAATTGCAACCATTTCCAAGGTCCGGAACTAGTTAATTTAGACCAAAATGGCGCTTTTGTTTATGCTGCAAACTTAAAGCAATATATATATATATATATATATATATATATATATATATATATATATCTACAAAGTATTACTGAGCCTCCCCCCATGTTAAATTTCAGGTTCACTGAGACTCCGCTGTTACTTGGCTTCCGATATACGGATCCCCAGTGACAACCCATTGAAAATTGTTCCAGATGATGTAGACACCCTAAAACACCCATTAACACAAAAATCTCGAGGACGCCCATTTGAGCCGTTCGCCGCTTGGTGCGCTGCTAATATACATTTCGCTGTGTATAAGATGTTTAATGTTACATGTCAACTGGGCGCCTTAAGCTATTCGCTGCGGGCTTTTGGTTTGGCAACGTTGCAGTTGATTATATATACGTACTAGGAGGCTCGCTGATTTTGTCTTTCGACTCGAGTCATTTTAAAAATTAAAATGTATCAATTTCGATCTTGAACGCGACAAGTACTACAGAGCGCCGTAGAAAATAAAATGCCACAATAAACATTTTTGTTTTAGAAAATGTTTAATAATTTTTTGGTTGATATTATTTAAATAATAAGGTTAGCACCTTGATTAGTACGTATATTTAGGCATTATTATAAAAGTAAATAAAAAGAAAATTCCAACTCAAATGTGATATATGACCAAGACGTAAAATAAAATAAGTAAACTTTTTATTTTAATTTAGTTTATTTTCTCATAATTCAATATATCTTGTAATCATCTTGTAATGACGTCAATGACAGTATTTTATAAATAGAACACCCTATATTTTTACCAATTTTACAAGAACAAGTTACGTATTGTATCAGGGATCCTTACTGGGCATTGCCCACTAAAAGGACACCTTAAGTAAACTAAGAGTAGTAGAATATAGTGAGCAGATTCTGTGAAGAGGAAGACAAAACCTCCATTCACATTCTGACAATGTGTAGCACTCCAAAATCCAAGGACACTATACCTAAGAGCATATTAAATAGAAGAGTGATATTTACCTAACTTGAAGCCACTCAAGGAAGATATGATTGGAAGGATCGTTGTAGGCATTGCGACATTTCCTTGCTGCATTAGCGACAAAAGGGGTACAATAAATATTTTAGGTCGTAGTGTTTTAGCACCCCATTCCCAACATAACATACAAATTTTTAAGCTTCCTTTTATTATGCTGATTTCAATTGTATCACCACTTGCTTCAAATTAATACAAAGAATTGTTTAAATTAGGTCGATTTTTATTCTAAGGCTGGCACATTTTTATCACATCCTAAACTGACACACAACATTCCCCTCTCCTCCTTCCCACTACTAACCAATACAATTTAAATAGAAAACGTACTAAGTATTACACATCAACGCAAATGTAATTTAATGAATAATTTTTAGAAATGTGACTGTTTATAGTGTTACTTTTGATTTTAGCGCCCTTTAGCATGATAAAAAAGTGGTACGTATTGTTAAGTGTGACAGCTCATTTGAAAGCTTATTATAATAGTAATTTAATGTGCAGCATAATTTTGTTAATTTGGTTTATTGGGATTTTCATTACATTTATTTATTCTTAACCTTAATGGCAACAATCTATTTAAGTTCATGTTCCTTCGAATTAAGTTTTGTTACGTTGTCCTATAAATCATTAAAATTGACTTTCCACTGAAGTGTCGTATTGTGGATTATTCATTTTCATGCATCCAAAATTAAAATATACCATTTCGAACTTTTCGTGTGGAATATAGAGATTTAAATAAATATAAGTATGCTTACATCCTTGAGACTCATTGCGATATGAGCTGTGCAGCGCACTACCTATTCAATGGCCTGACTCACGGTATGTACGACTTCCACCTCACTCCAACTTAAGTTCGTCCCTAATGGATTTCGCTTATATGGTCCGCGTTTAGATTTTTGAAGATGTATACGGTACGACTAGGCCTCCAGCTGTGTTAATTTTCAGGTTCACATAGCCTCTGCTCTCGATTATACAATGCGGATCTAAAGTCATGAGATATGAATTCATAAAAATCTTTGATTTTAAACGAGAATAATACAGTGCCAAAGGTTAAATATTTGTGGTACACCAGTTGATAGCATTGAACATTTAAAACAAAGAATTCATTATGAGTAAAAAGAAAAAATATTTTAGTTATATTGTTATCATTGGAAAGGGTTTCAAATAATATATCACTTGCCATAACGGCTCCCGTCTGCCATTTTTAATGATTACGTCACCTAATATATTTAAAAAGGTAGTGTACATTCCTTGGTTTAGTTTCCCAAAATTTCAAATAAAAAAAATATATATTCAGGTTTAAAGATACTAAATGGGGCAGTATACAAGTTTGTAATAGGTACACAAAAATAAATAAATATTTTTTAATGAAACTGTGGTTCTTTGTATATTAAGGTACTATAAGATATGTTCCTAATATACACTATATCTAGCGCTATATCTATAGAGTGTGACTGGGCCTCCAGCCTTGCTAGTTTTCAGGTTTATTGAGACTCCGCTATCCATTATATACGGATTCTACAGCAGAGTCTCAGTTAACCTAAAATGATTCATTTTTACTTTCCTATCTGTATACAGATATAAGGAAAGTAGAGGAATCATGATTTTTTTTGACCTCGAGTTTTCGACGGATTTTTACGTTTTGAGGTCCCCTGAATCCGTTTTGACTATTTTTGCGATGATGTCTGTGTGTGTGTGTGTGTGTGTGTGTGTGCGTGTGTGTGTGTGTGTGTGTGTGTGTGTGTGTGTGTGTGTGTGTGTGTGTGTGTGGGTGTGTGGGTGTGTGTGTGTGCGTGTGTGTGTGCGTGTGTGTCTGTGTGTCTGTATAACTCATGAACCGATACAACGAAAAACACCAAATTTTAAACTTAAGCTTTGTTTTAGCGTCCAATGAGCTGATTAGATTTTGGGCAGAGTCGGAACATCTGGGGGGATACTTTATAGGTGGTCATTTTTATATTTTATGGAATATTTCTGTTATTTACGTTTGGAGAAAAAAATTCTTCAAATAATTATCTATAATTTTTGTTCTATGCAAAATTTTCCTAAAATGGTCCGTATTCGAGAAATTTGACAAAATGTAAAAAAACTAATTTTTTATAAAAATTGTTTGAATAAAAGTTGTTTGTAATATAATTCTCTATAATTTTTATTCTATACATAATTTCTCTAAAATGGACCGTATTCGAGATATTTGAGAAAATGTGTAAATTTCGAATTTTGAAGAAAACTCAAAAACTGATAAAGAAAAAAACATAAAATTTTAAACTTAAGGTTTATTTGGGCCTGACGTGAAATGATTAGATTTTGGACAAAGTCGAATCATCTGGGGGGATACTTTATGGGAGGCCGTTTTTATATTTTATGGAATATATCTGTTATTTATGTTTGGAGGAGAAAATTGTTCAAATAAAAGTTACTTCTAATATTATTATCTATAATTTTTGTTATATGTCAAATTTTCCTGAAATGGTCCGTATTCGAGAAATTTGACAAAATGTGCAAAATTCTGATTTTTATGAAAATTGTTGAACTAAAAGTTGTTTGCGATATCGATCTCTATAATTTTTGTTTATACATGATTTTTCTGAAATGGACCGTAATGGAAAAGTGCTAAATTTAAATTTTTCAGTATTTTCGTTTTCAATGAATATCTATAGATAAATGTTTCGAGGTAGATATATGTGGACAATGTATATATTTGGTTTATCCTCCTCTAAACATTTATAGAAGTGCTGCAATAGGTTGTACAAAATAACCGGAAAAGCCTATAATAACTAGATAGGAAAGTCATGTGTTGGACACATCAGATTTTTAAATATAGGAAATGGGAGAATATAAAAGTGTGTAATCGGTACGCAAAAAAGTGTTGAATATTTGCTACATAGGAGTTTGAATTTTTAGTTTTCTTTTTATGGCTTTTTTTTAGTGCAAATATGACATGTTTATTTACGTGTTTGTTTTTATTTTTTCATGAATTTTTTATAAATAAATATTTTTTAATGGAACTGTGGTTCTTTATATATTAAGGTACTATATTCGTCCTAATATATATACCTAAACTATATATCTCGCTATATTTATAAAGTGCGACTGGGCCTCCAGCCGTGTTAATTTTTAGGTTCACTGAGACTCCGCTGTTAATAATATATGGACTCTACAGCAGAGTCTTAGTGAGCCTAAAAATTAACAAGGTGGGCCCAGTCGTACCGTATGGATATATAATGAGAATGTTTACTCATCAGTAAGCTTTAAGGATTTTTTTTTGAATTCGTTTAAAAATTTATATTATGTAGTAAGAAACTATTAACAGATTTCTATAATTTTTTAACCAGTTTTAAATATACAGTGAGTCCACTTAAGTACGCAGTATATTAAAAACTTTTTTATTATTAAATTAACGAGAAAAAGTTATTCTTCATAAAAAGTTCTGCATTGTTTAAAACCTAAAACCATCAAATATTTTATTTTATAAATTATTTTTAGTACCTTCTGGTAATCTATGTAGACGTAAAAGTTTCAATCTATATTTTTGTTCTTGTTCATCAAATTTATCATGTAGATTTTTATTTTCTTTAAAGCGTACTGATATATTATTCATTGATGTGATTTTATAATTTACTTCTTTTAAATGTTCTTCAATTGTTGTTAAAACAATATCGGTCATTGTTTAGCCAGATCTTTTAAAACCTTATATGTAATAATAAAAATTTCTGAGAGGTATCTGTAACAACATTATTTAATTTTTTGTCTTTTTGTAAACACCATTATTACATTTATGAAAACAAAAATTTTAATTTTAAACTAGTATTGAGCAAAAAAGTCATTATAATATATACACACAAAACTTGAGAAGACTTAAAAAGAATAGAACTATTGCAATTGGTTTGCCGGCAGAAACGACGAATTCGCATACTACTCGCTAAGAAGGTTTATCTTCAACGGGTTATTATTATTTTAAATAAAAACATATGGTCTGAGTAATTAAGTTTTTCTTCCTTTTGCTAAATAAATTATTAAAAAGTGGCAACAGTGCTTGGAGCCTCAGTAAATACATTCTCTCTAGTAAGAGGAGGCGCATTAACATAAACAGTGTCAAAACATATGTCAAATGTATATAGTGGACGTTACGTTGACCTATCCAACTAATGGTAGTTGAATTAGTCTTTAAAAATAACGGTGTATATAATGGCGTATATACGGTGGAGTTTTGGTAGGCCATTTATGGAATGGAGTCCCAGTAATGCCACGTAGCTAGATATATATATATATATATATATATATATATATATATATATATATATATATATATATATATATATATTTATATATTGTATTATTTTCAACATTATATCAGATTTGCAACTTTTTTGAAAGTCCGGAACATGATTTTTTTGTAAAATAGCGTATTTGTTTATATCATAGGTAAAAAAAAATAGCAAAAGTGCTGCAGACAGATGACATAACTCATACAAGTTTTTGGAACAGCCATTTCAATTTGCAACCTTTTATTTTGCACGGAAATATATTTTTTTTTAAAAATATCAAAATAATTTTGTCAAAAAAAATGCAAAAGTTTTGAAAATTGGTTGCAAAGGTTAATATTATTTTTCTTAACAATCTGGTAAATTTGCGAAGATTGAAATTTTAGGACTTGTATAATAAAGCGTTTAGTGTTAAACCATGCTTAAATCATATCTTTACATCCTACCATTAAAGTAAAAAAGTGACTTACCCGATCAGTAATTCTTTCTTCCACTTTGCCCCTTTTCAAATTACGAGCTCGTATCACCTTCCCTGGTCCGTCGAATTCGTTCATTTTTATCCAATTGAAAAACTACCACAATTATTTTCACAGAACTAATATACGATTTAAAATTACCGACAACTTATTTAATTAACTGAATGTATTTCGATTTTTTTTAACTACATCATTTTACGTAACCGACGGATAAGACAGGACCGCATTTTCCTAAAAGAGTTCTAGAAATGTCGAAAACGGAATAAAATCGGCGCATTGCTGGTGTTGGTATGTGCGTGTATTTTGTTTATATCATCTGGAACAAAAGAAAAAACATATGAGTAATAAGTAATAAAACTTGTTGTTATCGGTAAATGTATTGATACATTTGCGCTGATGTAGACTGTAGACAAAGGAAGAAAAATTTCGTTTACGTGGAAAGTTTTCAAGTTAATTACATAAAAAAATAATTCATTATTGATAAAAACATTATTTAGGTCTAGAACAGTGGTCGCCAACCTGTCGATCGCGAGCTACCGGTAGCTCGCGGAGGCAATTCTGGTAGCTCTCACAACGATTTTAATTTAAAAAATACAAACTGCAAAAATCAGAGAAGCTTCCGAAAATTCCACAAAAAAATCTAATTGTCATAATATTAAACATAAACAGCGGCAAAGTTGCGGTGAGCGATCTGCCGCTGATGCCATCAAGCTAGAATCGACCAGCCGGACCAGCACGTTAGTGTTCGAGAACGATCAGGATTGCTTTGAACGGTATAAATACGCACGGCGCGGCGACATTGCGCTTAGTTTGAAACTGAACGCGTAACCAACGTCCAGCGGTTGGGTTAGTAGAGAACAACAAAAAATAATATTATGGCAAGCAGTTGTAAAAAGGTAAAGACATACCACTTTCATTCGGAATGGGAAGAACAATACTTTTTTACAGAAGTTAAAGATAAAAATGTGTGTTTGTTATGTAATACTTCGGTCTCCGTTGCTAAAAAAGGAAATATTGAGAGACATCATAAAACTGTACATTCTAATTTTGAAAAATCATTCCCACTACATTCTGCCGCCAGAAAGGAGAAACTGAAACAGTTAAAAAATCAATATTTTTAAAAACAGTCGACAAAAATAAGGCTGCAACTGAAGCATCGTACCGTGTGTCCCAGATAATTGCACAAAAAAAGAAACCTAATGAAGACGGGGAAATGATAAAACAGGCGTTTTTAGAAGCTGCTGATTCGTTATTTGCCAACTTTAGAAATAAAGACGAGATAGTTTTAGCTATAAAATCTATGCAACTTTCTGCTAATACAGTGATGAGACGTGTAGAAGTAATGAGCAATGATATTTTTTTTACAGTTAAGAACTGACTTAGATAACTGTGTTTATTTTTCACTTCAACTGGATGAATCGTTGACACTGCCCAGATGGCTGTGTTCGTCAGGATTGTTTTTAGTGATTTTACGATTAAAGAAGATCTTTTGAAGTTTATTCCACTGAAAGGACACACTACTGGACAGGAGTTGTTTTCTCATTTAAAAAATATTATTTCTTCCGAGAAAATTCTAATATCGAAAATGGTAGGCTTGACAACCGATGGCGCTCCAGCTATGGTGGGTTGTTATAAGGGTCTGGTGACGTTATGTCGTAAAGATGAAACTTTTCCGCAATTTCTCTGTTACCACTGCATTATCCATCAACAAGCAGTATGTGGAAATTTCCTGAAAATAAACAACATTATGAAACTGGTGGTAAAAATTGTGAACAAGGTTAGAGTTCAAGCGTTACAAAGAAACCTTGGCCGATGAAGTTGATTGTCAATACGGGTACCTACTCCTTCACTCTGTAGTCCGATGGTTAAGTAAAGGACGGGTGCTGAAATGTTTTAATGATGTCCTATCTGGCATAGTTCAATTTTTCAAACAACGCGATGAACCGACTCTGGAACTAGAAAATTCAATCTGGCTTAGAGATTTTGGTTTTCTCGTGGACATTACAGAGAAATTAATCGAACTTAATTTGCAGCTTCAGGGGAGAGACAAAGAACTAGCGGAAATGATTTCTGATATAAAAGCATTTATCAAAAAGCTGGAGTTTTGGAAACAAAACCTAATTAACAGCGATGCCAAGCATTTTCCTATTCTTTCAGAAAAAATATCTCAAAATCCATTAGAACCCTATGACAGCAAATATCATGTAAGAAATAGTTTCTACCCTGAAGAATAACTTCAAAAATCGTTTTAAGGATTTCAATGAAATGACTTTAGTAGCGCAGTTTGTTGTTTTACCCTTTGTGGAAATTGATATCCAACAGTTTGCAACTTGTGTTATGCAGAACTTTGGCGAAGACATCGCTGCAACAGAAATGGAAGTAACTAAGTTTCAAAATGATTTAGCCTTAAAATCGTTAGTCTCAAGTACCAAATGTATCTGGCCTATTGTAAGTAAAGACAAATATTCAGTTCTATGCCGTGTTGCCTTGAAAGTGAATACATTATTCAGTTCAACCTATTTGTGTGAATCTTCTTTTTCCAATATGAAGTTTATTAAGAACAAATATCGCAATCGACTTACAGATGAACATTTGGATAATTGTATTCGAATGGCTGTATCAAATTATACTGCAAACATTAAAAAAATTATCGATGAGTCTGAGTGTCAGCCTTCATTGAACGTGCTTTTTTATTTTTCAATGTATATTTTCATGATAGTGCGTTACTTTTTTGTTGTTATTATTATCTATTTTTAAATCTTACGTGACATGCCGTTGTGGCTGGATAAAAGTTTGTGTTTATTTTTCAAACACCTTCGTTTGGTAGGTAGGAATGTAGCTATGAACAAGTACGTACTAGTAATATTAGTTATTTTGTTATTAGTTTATTATTAGTACCTATGTATTATGTATTACCAGTTAAATAGTAAAATAAATACATATAATGATAAATTAACTGTGGATTATTTCATTTACGTTGCGTTACGTGGCTTCCGTCTGGGTAGCTCGCTGTTTATTCCAAAATTAACAAAGTAGCTCAACACATTGAGAGGTTGGCGACCACTGGTCTATAAAGTCAAATTAATAAAAATAAACATTTCAGGTTTGTCGCAAGTAAAGACATTGGTGTATTTCCACTTGCGGTAGATAATTTTTTTGTGGTGCATGCGGTTGTGTCTGGGTTCTAAGAATTGTACGTGAGGCTTTGTGGCACTGTGGCACTTTGTGTAGTCTAAAAACTAATAATATATTCACAAATGCATACACTTTATCACAATGAGCAAGTTCTCAAATAAAGTTTTTAGGAACATCATCCAAATAGTTTGTCCATTTAAATTTAATTACTTCAACTTTACGTAGCTTACTATACAGATTTAAATATTTAAAAAATATATTAGATCAAAGTCAATTAAAAATACTATATTCTGCTTTAGTAGAATCGCGTATATCATACGGAATTGTGGGATGGGGAGGTTTGGCGGATAATCACTTAAAGAAACTAGAAGTATTACAAAAGAGATTCCTAAAAATAATATTAAATAAACCATTTCTCTATCCCTCTGATACATTGTATCAAGAATCAAATAACCTTGATATTAGACAGATTTATTTTTATAAAATAGTTACCTCTATTGAAATAGAAACAAACAGTCATATTCAACATAACTATGAGACTAGACAAAAAACAAATAAGTTATTAAAAACAGTATCAGCTTCAAAAACCATTGGTCAAAGAGGTTATAATTATATTTCAAAAAGGCTATATAATTTCCTTCCTCTCAATATCCGAAGTAAAAGTATTTTTAAAAAGAAAGCTAAAACTTTTGTATTAAAATGTGATAGAAAAGTGATTCATAATTTAATTACGCCTTAGTGTTTACATATTTTATACTACATTATTTATATATGTTTGTGTGTTAAATATTATTGATATTTTATATAATATTTTAATTTTTATTTTTATTTTTATTTTAATTTTAATACATTAAAAATTGGAGATGAGCAAAAATGGAATCACCCACGGACAGGTCATACCTTTGTGGGTTACCATTTGTTTACTCTACTTTTAGTAATAATTGCTGATAAGGATTATATGTTTATAAATTTATATTAATTAATATGTTTTATTATCTGTTGTGTCATCATTTTGAGTGAATAAATTTATTATTATTATTACTTATTATTATTATTATTATTAATATGTGTAGCCTTTTAGTTTTTATTACCATTATTAAATATTTTTCTAATCTTAAAAATTTTACATAAATCTACAATTAATGATTATTTTTAATTTTATGTTTCATTTAAAAACCCAACGAGGTGTTCTTTAAATAATTAAATAATTAATAATAATAATAATAATAATAATAATAATAATAATAATAATAATAATAATAATAATAATAATAATAATAATAATAATTAATAATAATAATAATAATAATAATAATAACTTAATTGTCCATAAGATTAAAATACATGATATGGGACAAGTTAACAGAATTACATTACATAAATATTAAAAATACAGAAATAGCTTCTCTACTTTATTTCTAAATATTTTCAATTTTTTTATTACTTTTACATTATTCGGAAGTTTATTACCAGAATACCCATGTATTGAGGGTATTTTTCGTAAAATGCAGAGTTATGAGATGGTATCGTTAAATCACATCGAGTACGAGTCAAATGATTATGATAAAAGTTATTAGTTCGAAAATGTTCTAGGTTTGATTTGACGTACATTTAAAGTTCTAAAATATAAATACAAGGAAGTGGCAACATTCGGAATTCCTTAAATTTTTCTCTACATGTGTGTATAAATTAACAATGCTACATTTCTTACAGCTATTTTTGGAAGTCTAAAAAAACCCTCAGTACATAAGTAGATGATCCCCAAAAAATTAAACCTGATAAGTGAATAACAATGTGCGTAAAAATATGCTATAAAACAGATTTATTAGTAATATTCCTAAGCCTAAAAAGTGCAAAGCATACAGACGAAAGTTTTTACACAGTATATCAATATGAATTTCCCAACTTAATGAATTGTTAATGTGAACGCCTAAGAATTTTGTAGATTGAACTTGATAGATTGATTTATCACCCATTCTCACTAAATGGCTCTCATAAATATCATTAACCCTGGAAGTAAAATAAATAAACACGGTTTTTTCTTTGTTTATAATGAGTTTATTATCCTCGAACCATCGTACCAACTTGTCTATTCTAAATTGAAATTCAACAGCTAATTGCGAGATATCATTATTGCAAATAATACAATATTACCATCATTAACCGACAATAATAAGTCGTTAATAAAAAATAAAAATAAAAGTGGTCCAAAGACAGAGCCCTGAGGAACTCTACAATTAATTAAACGTGTTTCTGATAGACGAGAGTTAACAACTGTTAGCTGATTTCTCTCAGATAAAAAGGAATTTAACCACTCGCCAACTATTCCTCTAAAACCATACTTACCAAGTTTAACATTAAGTATAACATGATCTACTATATCAAAGGATTTGCTTGAGTCCATAAAAATACCTACACTTCTTTTGTTTTTATTTAAATTATCATAGAGGTAATTAAGGAAGCTGATAATGGCAGTTTGAATAGATCGACCTTTCCTGAACCTTTGCTGACTATCATAAAATACATTATATTTTACGGCGAAATCTACCATTTTCCTAAACATAATTTGTTTCGAATTACTGGATAATATACTAGATATAGGTCTATCTGGTCTATAGTTATCCATAAGTGATACATCGCCTTTTTTAAATAGTGGTATAACTTTGGCTGTCTTAAATATCTTCGGAAAAACATCTTCTTGGTAAGATCTGTTAAATAGGAACGTTAGTGGTCCAATAATATAATAAGTAACATTCTTAAGATTATTGGAACTAATTTGACCAATTTCACAAGAATTAGATTTTTTCAACTCTATTACAGTATTGAACACTTCTGTTTCGGTAATCGGGCCAATGAAAATAGATGGTAAAATATTTCTGAAGGAGACTGATAATTAATATCATTCTGTAATAACCTGGTAGAAGCATTTACAAAAAAGTCATTAAATGAATTTGCTATGTGACAGGAATCATAAATTTTCTCGTTATTAATAAAAATATCTGAGATTTTAGCAGAATTTCGTGACTTATTATTTAAGTCATTTTAATAATTGGCCAAACCGCTTTTGATTTGTTAGAGGCAAAGTAGTTTACTCGGTCATTTTCTAATCTTTTGGCAGCTGCACAGACTTTTCTATAAATCTTTTTATATCTATGATAATAATTTTCATGATCAGGTGAATTTGAGGCTACTTTAAGGCGATATAGAAGTTTCACTTTTTCTGAAAAAATACGTATACCATTTGCAATCCAGTTAGGAATTCATTTTGCTTTATGTTTAACAGTGATTAGTGGAAAACAGATATCCATATAATAAAGGAGAGTTTCAGAAAACGCTCTTAAAGCATCTTCAATATTTGCGGTTTGATATATACCATTTTAGGATTCATTCATAATGTGCTGTAAAAATAAATTGTAATTCTCATTATTAAATATACGCTTCACTGATGTTTTCATAGATTCAACTTTACCATAAAAAGTACAACATTTTTCGCAATTTTTTTTTAAGATAAAACCGAGAAATTTACATTTTTAATTTTTTTAAGTCGCAAGCCCCAGTGGATTTTTAAATGTTTAAAGTAATACATTTACCTAACTTGTAAAGTGACTTTTTGGATTTTGCGGTCATATTGTAGAACACGTTACACTCTATGCAATGGTATCAATATCTCGTTTTTTGAAAATAGCGCCCTTCTGCACGGTCTAATTTTGGATTACCTTCGGTTTTAGAATCTCAAAATGTTCAATTGGCTAACAATTCAGCTTGTGACACTTAGTCCCCTACAGAATTCATTTTTAGAGCAATTTTGTTACAAATAGCACCATACTACTATAAAAATTTATATAAATTTGATTGTTTTTAAGTTAGAACCGATATTTCGACCATTAACTAGTTATTATTAGTTATTTTTACCAAAATTAAATCGGAATCCTATTTCACTAATCACCACAATTCATTTCACACTGCTGCACCGTCATTTCGATCTTCTCACGGTCCTCAACAGGATACATCTTATAGTCTATTAAATATGAAGAAATTGATTTTCGTAAATCGGGCCGATACCATCAGCGAACGATACCGCCACGCCGTTTCGCAATCTAAATACTCACTGAAGAATAGCGACGATCACGAACAATATCAAAATAGAAATATTTTCACGCTAGAGCGTCACCGATTGATTCACATTGTTGCTTTTTTGCTCTCATTAGTAGAAGCCATTTAGATCTAGACCCAGACCGTTCATTAACAGTCAATTTTATGCTCAACTGAACAAAGATTCGGGTACCACTAGATTAACTACGCGCCGCATATGGTATCGATGAAGGAGTTCCATCAATGATTCTGTCTCAGTAGGTACTTGATATGAGTCATAAATAGATAATTTTCCAATTGGGATAATCCCAGTTAATTATTGAGGCTAACAGACCATACGGCGAGGATTTTTACAGGGTGATTGATTCATTGGGAAATGCATGTTCGTTAGGGGTAGCTAGGGAACCAAGATACAGAGTGATTTATTAATTTTACTCATTTCTTAAATTCATAATTTGGTCTTGAGTATTTATAACGTCTGCTCTAGTTGGGAATGCAATTCATAAACAAATAATGTTTCCTTGTCATTGACAAACATCAATTTATTCAATAACTACTTTCAAAATGTCGTACAAACTTAAAATTCGGAAGAGTATCTATCTATAGCTTAGTTGGACGGTTGCTTAAAATTGAAATTGTGAACTTGTCCAATGATCAAAAGGTTAGTCAGGCAACAATATACCGAGTAATAAGATAATGCGAAGCCAAATCAGGACTAATAGATTAGTGCAACCTGCTCTAAACAAAGTTGGAATCTCTAGTCGAAAGCTGGGTCGTCGATTTGGGGTCTCATAAAATACATTTCAAAGAATCTTGTCAAGAAATTGTGTAGTTACCAGAAAAAGAAGGAATATATACTCTTTAAACTGTTGAATAAAACTGCTCTAGTCTGTTATGCTCTCACAATGGATTTGAGGTTAGAAATGTTGTTATCATGACATGAGAAAAGAAAACATAATTTTAATCCGAATATAGAAAGAGGAAACTATCATAAATGTCTCTATTAGAAAAAGATAACGATTAACTGTATGTGTTGGTATCACAGATTCTATAGTGCCCAATAGAAATAGGCGTTTGATTATGACGCGGTAAATGGCGCAAAAATAGAGCGTTTTAAATAATTGATTTAAAAGTGAACTTTTTTAAGTACTATAATTTTATTATTTATCTATTTAAAGTATTTATTACATGAAAAAAAAATTAGTTGTGCTTAAACAGTTAATAGCATTAGATTCGTTAAATTCGTTTACATTAAACACGCCCATTGTAAGTATAAATAAAAAATTGAAATCCAGGTCCAGACTTAAAAATATAACAAATTTTATTAAATCTAAAGCAATACCCTTTCATTTGATTGAGTATTTGAAACAAACAGAAAAAAATAATCATAATCAATCAAGGATTGATTGTAGGTGTGTATACACACTTATGGACTCTCTTCACACTAGTTTTGCTTCAGGGGTTCACTCGTAAGGGGAAATTATAGATAAGACAGCGTTGTTTCTGCACGGAAAAAAATGTGACTAGAAAATTTTACTACAATGTTGTAGTAGTAGACTTGTAGAAAAATACTCAACTTTTTGTAGAAAATTTTATTACAATTTATAGTTAAAAACTATTCATTATTGTAGCAATTGAATTGTCGAATAAAATTCTACAACAATAGGAAAAAAGACCACAATGTTTAGTATATTTTACTATTGTTTGTAGAAGTAGAAATTTATTACAATTATCGTAATTACTACTACTAACTTCTGTAAAAATTTGTATAAAAATTCAATTTTGTTCAAAAATATTCTATAATATTGTAGAAATTTTAAGTCATGTGATTAAAACAGAATTCTGCTATTGGCCAACGTTTTCTGACGTCGATCATAAATGGCCAGACAGCAGTAGCCGTTCGCCATGTTCACACAACAAAGCATGGTACATATACGAGTATAACACATTATTATAAGTACCGATGCGTTTGAGAAAATTTTAATAATAACTTCTATTAGTGGTAAGTACATTTATTATTGTTTCTGAATAATTTACCTTTAGATAACTAATTTAAATAACCTTAGTAGATTATTTAAAAAAAAATAGTTGCCAACGATCGAATGTTGTGCCTAACGATCGAATGTTGTGCCAAGTTCAATGATGTTTTTTTGTCTTAATTGTGACATACCTACTTTCACATTTTTGTTAGTTATCTGACTTAGTCATTTACTATCCAAATCAGTGTAAAGGTGATAAATATCTCCGTTTTAAGGGTATTAACAGTTCAATAGTTATTAATTTTTATTTCATATTTTTCAGATGCAGAAAAGCCAACTGAGACTGAGGGCGCTATTATTACTGTTATTTATTGCATAATGTAATTAAGACTTTGTATCTTTTATATTAAAACAATAAATTGAATATTTTATTAAGGAACATTTTTTCTAGGTTATAATTATAATAATTATGGAATACTACTACACATTTTATTAAAAATTACTACATATGAGTTTTTACTATTTATTGTGTAACATTTTCGTATTTATTTTCATAAAACGCAATACATTTTTAATATAAATTCATACAATGAATAGCAAAAATTATAACAATTTGTAAAACATTCTTATGATGTATTTAGATATTTTTACTACATATTGTAGATAATAACTCTACAATACATTCTCTACAAATATTTGGAAATTTTTACTACAAATTGTCCCTGTCCCTATATGTACTATTTATTGTAGAGAAAAAATGTATAATTGTAGAAATTTGTTCTACAATTTTTTTTCCGTGTGGTATTGTGGCGGTTGTTACTCTTAAATTTAGATTTTTTTACATTTTTAAAATTTTTCAATTTGTTGAAAATGTTTCGCATTATTTGTCATTTTTAGAATTTTTTAAATTTTTCAACGGTAGTATCGAAATAACTTTTTGGCATTTAGTTCGTAAAGTGTTTTGTGGAAACATATTTTGGAAGTTATTTGTAAAAAAAAATTATTGCAAAACGCATGTAAAAAGTAGAGGAAGAAGAGGATGATGACATAAAAGAAACGACCAATGAGTTCAGCACATAAAACTAGAAGTACAGAAGGCATTTATTCCGAGTTAATCATTTAACATAAAACGAAGTTAAATTTAGGAAATAGTAGTTTTTCGTCGACCACTACAGAAAATCACATATTCCGAATTGTTTTTTTAAGCGTCATAGTAGGCAATTCCGTACACATCCATAATTAGTGTAGAAATATTATTTCACACGGTAATTCCACACTGTTTAGTGCATCGAATAAATTGTCATATAACCTTTAGTACTAATGAAAAAACAATATTATTTTTGAAGGTCATACCAATTTAACTAAATAATTCGTCCAAATACTACAAAAGTTAGTTAATTTAGAAAAAACGTAAAATGATTTATAACTTCTGTAATGTTGGTTGCCTACATGAAAAACAGAACACAAAAAAAAAATTAACAATTATTTTATTTCGATATTTTTGAAAATTATAAATAATAAAATGGACAGTGATAGTAATAGTAGTGATAATAATACTCCACCACATAATAAAGAAATAGCGAATAACCAAAGACATTACAACATAGAGACAAAATGTTTCATTTGTACAAAATACGGAAAATTTAAATTAAAAACCGACCTGTTTCAGGATTTTTTTTAAAAATTAATATATTGGCTAAAAATTAATTTAATCACTACTTTGCATAACAAAAATTACAATGCAAATATCTATCTAATCGATCGACATGCCTCAAGTGTGAAATTAAAAAGTCAACTTTGTCTCTTGGTGTTGTCACATGTAAATTATTGTGACTATGTTTTGTGTTTAATATATTTTGACTGAAATTAGGAATTCAGGAAAAAAAAATTAGTGACACTTATTTGGTTTTGCACTCTAAGCATGCAAATGTAACGATAAAATAAACTGCAAAAATGAAATAATTGACACTTATCTGTTTTATACGCATAGGCATTCTAAAAATCTTTCAAACTTCAACAGCGCCAAAACAAGTTAAATGGCACTTAACCTGTTTTTTCCAGAAGAATCAATTCCCTTTTTGCATATGAAATTCTTACTTTTCGTTAAATGTGCACTTAACTTTTTTTAGCTCTACAGTTTTGAGCAAAATGAATTATTACCAAAACACGCCTACATTTTTCAGTAGTTTTCTATTATCCAACACTTATCTGGTTTTTGCAGTATATTTTTATAATCATCTTTGGTACGAAAATACACTTAACGCAAAAATGATAAAATGTACTTATCTTGTTTTGGCAGTAAGCCGACGATATATGAGCCTACATTACATCAGAGTTTAATAAAATATGGTATACTTTTTTTTTATTGTTTAAGAAACAAAATGGAGACTGAAACTGAACGACAGACGGTTTGAATGATTTAAATTAGAAAAAACAAACTATATTAATTTTTAAAGGTGCTGCCCTCCAGTAAAGAGTGGTCAAACTAGTAATTAAATGATTTCAAGAAATGTATTTAATATACAAATAACGGAACTAACCACTAGGTGAAAATCTAAAAGTTTTTTTAATAATAACTTAAAAATAACAAAAAAACTGAAAAAATGTGAGAACATAAGAGAGTGAGTATACCATCTGTATTTGGAAGGAAAATATTTATCAGTGAATGAATAGTTAAAAGGATTCACCTTTTAATTCAATACCTGTATTACATTATCCTCAGGTAAAAAGACATTTATAAAATATAACTTTAGTGTTAATAAAATGTAATATCCTAGTCTTTACATTTAAATATATTGTTATTTTAAAGATTTGAGATTGTATACCTATTTGCTCCAAGTAAGTATTCGTTAATGTATTATTATTTGTATTTGTTTTGTTTAAATAATATTTATTTAAGTTATTAATAAACATATTTTAAGAATGTTCAATTTAATGATATATCTTATATTTATTTAATAATAATATGCAAAACCAAATCTCCAAATTAGACCCATTATAACAAATTAATTTCTTAAATTTGGCATATCGACCTAAATTATTTTGTAAAATATAAGTTTCAAACTTACTAGTTCCATACTTTATTTTATAAAATAATTTACGTGGAAATCATTTAAAATTTAATTTAGAACTACTACCCACTACTAAAAATTATAATTTGAATTTACCGACATCTGTCAATTGTCAGTTTAATTTCTGCTCCAAACACAAGATGGCGCTAATTTGGTTTAAAAGTCTAACATTGGAGTGGGGTCTCTAGATGATACGTGCTTTGTGGTTCTTACTAGGTAGTATGGATATGAAATATGTTCGTTTAGTTGAACGCAATAGTATACTTTTTGTTTTGTAGTCTGTGTGTAGATAAGCTAATATCCATGTGGGTGTCAAAACAAAGTTATATTTTAATTTATTTAATAAGCAATGTATAGAGCTTTTATTAAATAAAGTTTTACATAAAAATATGTAGAAATTATTCTTTTGATTTAACTGTGGTTCACTAGGGAATTTATTTCAATAAAAAGTCTTGAGGAAGAACAACTATGCTGATCATTTAACTAACAGTATTTACCTTGTATTGTTTCAATTTATTTTATGGAACTCTTTTTGCTGTTGGTTAATAAAGACTTATTACAATGAATCTCCCTGTAGAAGAGAAAAATATTTTATAAAACCAATTTGTACAGCTTATTTCATGAAAAAACTTCAGTAGGTATTCGATTCTGAACTTATATAATTCAAAAACGTATGTTATCATCAATTTAACCTTAGAATGATGGATGAAAAAGGGTGGCGCATTTGGCCATCTGTTTGTTCGCTTAGCAAGATAACCAAGCGGAACGAGACCACATATCATGTTCGTAATCCAATCAGGATAATATCTTTAAGCGTACTATCATAAAATTAATTTATTAAGAATAAGGAAATAAATTATCCCTATTACTTATTATCAGAGTATGTAGGTAAAGAGTTTATTAACCTATGCTAAATATTCATTCATGTGGTTTACGTTATTTGTTTATTGTTTAAGTAAAACCGCTTGTTGTATTTTTAGGTGATGTAAAATATACAAAAGTGCGCGGAATCTGATAAAGTGCATGTGGTAAATTGTAAGCTAATTTATACAGAACGTGATATTACATGGTGTGTTCAAAGATAAGGATAAATAAATTTATATATATGAAGTAACTGTAAAAAAATATGTATTTTGAAGAGTAAATCACCCAAGGGAAGAAAAGTAATTTTACTGCCATGTAATGTTCAGGGCCGACGAGAGGGGGACTGCCGGGACAAATTCCCGGGGCCCGGGCGTAAGGGTGGTCCGGCAGCAGCACAAGGGGGGCCTGGCAGCTTTAGGTGAGGACGTTTTATTTTTTTAGAAGTTTGCTTCAAAAGGGAGGACTTGTTTTACGAATCAAGAAAAAAAAACGAATCCGTAACGAAAAAAAACCTAACACCCTCCACTCCGACCGGCACAGCGGTGCGGCGTTAAACAATATTAACTTCTCATTTATTCAATAAAAGAAAATCGAAAAATAGAAAAATCACAAAATCGAAAAATAGAAAAATCAAAAAATCGAAAAATCAAAAAATCGAAAAATCAAAAATCGAAAAATCGAAAAATCGAAAAATCAAAAATCGAAAAACTCGAAAAATTGAAAAATCGAAAAATCGAAAACTCTAAAAATCGAAAAAAAAAAAATTCCGCAACTAAAATAAACCTAACACCCTCAACTCGGACCAGCACAGCGGTGCGGCGTTGAAAGCCGTGCATCGTCTAACGTCGTTTCAGTTCGGCAGACTTCGGCACGGTGTTTGTGTGCGTGCGACTAGACGTATGCGTGTACACTAGCTGCTTACTGCTCATAACTGATTCTATCTCTTTTAGACATAATTTCGGAAAAATTTTGGTAAATGATAAAAGAGCAGAAATGATCCAATCCACATATCTACCAGAAATGACTTGAGTAGCATTTCAATATGTTACAATCCAAAATTATATTCTGCTGAAACGATCCAACAATTTAGAAGGATATTAATAGTAAAAATTATAAAAACTCGCTATATATTCTATTGTTATCGCATAAAGACTTTAACTTTAACATCATTTTTCTTAAAATATGGTTTGGGTGGATTGGATCATTTCTGCATAACTACGTCCGATTATGGAAAAATTGGGTATGAGCCAATTGAGCACCAAGCTCTAGATGTAATAAATGTAGACCGGCCAACTGAGCACCAGGCAGGCAGGTACCTTTTCAAAGCGACCCTTTTGAGACAGGCCAATTCAGCACTTTGACCTGGAACCACTTTGTAGGGCGTTTGAAAATTGGGCCCGCGGTCAGGGATTATTTACCTGACCCTACGGATTAAAAAAGGGTAAGTTGGGTATGGGGGCTTAAGGAAAATTCTCGGTACTAACAGTCAATTTAATGATTTTGATTTGTTTACCTCAAAAATATTTATTTTTCTTTAATTGACCTGTTTGTATAATCCGCAATTTTATTTATATTTAAATAGGCGAAATCCTGTTATGTCTTTAGTTTGTACTGAATCTTTGAAAGATGAATGCAGAAAAAGTTTTAAGTGAACGTAATACTGAAATGTATGCGGTATGTGGGGCAAAATTTAAAAAAGCTCGAGTTTTAAAATGCGGTAAGTTATATTTCCCACTTTTTAAATATTATTTAGCCTACACCGAGGGAAATTTTTTGCTATGGTAACAAAAAATGTATTAACCCTTAAAAAAAAACTCTATTAAAATAGGCGACAGCCAAAGTACTTTGCTACGGTTAATAAATTCACTTTTTTGGAATTAATTTTTAGTCCCTAAAAACTTACTTTTTAGTTTTTATTAATTTTAGTGGTTAGAAAGTAAAATTTTACTCACTAAAAAGTAGATTTTTATGTTTAAAAAGTAGGTTTTTAGTGGTTAAACAGTATTTTTCTTGCAGTTAAAAAGTATTTTGTTACCTTGAACAGGCAGTTTTAATTGTTAAAGAATTATTTTTTATTTCTTAAAAATAAATTTTACTGGTTAAAAATTAGACTTTAGTGGTTAAAAAATAGTTTTTATTAATTGAAAGTAATTTTTATTGGTTAAAAATTAGGTACTGATTAAGAAATTACTTTCTTTGCAATAAAAAATATTATTTTTTACCTTTAAAAGGTAGTTTTAATTGATAAAAAATTAACTTTTACCTTTTTTAGTGATTAAAAAGTAGTGTGTAGTGGTTTAAAAGAAACCTTTTACCTTTAAAAAGTAGATTTTAATGATTATACAGTTAATTTTTACCTGTAAAAAGTATTTGTTGATGGTTAAAAGTAAATTTTGCTATTTAGGGCTGGTTTCTTCAGCTCTTAGGCAGTTTTTTCTATAAAAAGCATTTTATTTAGTTGCATGAATGTATTTTTTTAATTGTAGCTGAAAATTTAGTTGTGGTAGCAAGAAATTTCTCAACAAAAAACTTTTTAAATATAATTCTCTCAGTGTAATTTGTTTTTTCTTTTTATTTAATATAGGAAAAATTCGTTGGCGTTGTGCTAAGAATAATTGTTTGGCAAAGATATACACCGTTAATGGAGAAATTGTTGAAAGTTTTTTAAATCACAATCATGATGTAGACGCAGAAAAAACAGATTGCCAGAAAGTTAGTAATTCCTTAAAAAGGAGGGCCATTGAGGATATTACTGAAAAACCCTCCAAATAAATACATATGGAATTTAAAAAGAATCCTGATTTGAAAATGACTTGGGAAGATGTTAATTGTAAAAAAAGAAATTTGTATAATTATAAAAGAAGTAAGCTACCCCCACTACCAAAAAATATCAAAGATGTTGTGATGCGCTAGATGCTTTGAAAATTCACACTTTAAAGGGCGAAAACTTTTTATTAAAGAATGACCGAGCGTCAAACATTATTATTTTTTCGAATGTTTCGAATTTATCATTTATGTGCCAAGCATCTTTAGTAAATCCCCTTTATCTCGACGGAACTTTTCAGTATTGTCCCCAATTCTCATATCAGCTTGTGACTATACATTACTTTGTTAATAATTATTATGTTCCTGTTATTTATTCTTTATTGCCCAACAAACGTTTGGAAACTAATATTTTGTTCCAAACCATTTTAGAACAATGTTCATCATTGTCTTTAATTTTTAAGCCTTCCATGTTTATAATTGATTTTGAAAAAGCCATTCATACATCTTTAAATACAGTGTTTCCCAATTCCACTGTAAAAGGTTGCTTGTTTCATTTAACACAAGCATGGTACAGGAAAATAGTAAATTTAGGTCTGTCTTCAGTTTATGAGGATGTTCAATCTGAAGAAAGTAAATGGCTTCATTACATATTTGGATTGCACTATTTAAATCCGGAAGACGTGGGAAATTGTTTTTATGAAGATTTCATAGCAATTATTCCTAACCAAGAGAACATAATACAATTTGCAGACTACATTGTGGAAACATATATAGCAGAAGATTCAATTTACCCACCATATATTTGGGCACAGGCAACTTCTTCAATGTCTCGTACTACAAATGCTTGTGAGTCCTTCCACAATCATTTTGCCAATAGTTTTTATAAAAGTCACCCGAATATTTTTAGTTTTTGTGAAGTGCTTATTGAATTCCAATCCCTAGCTGAATGCAAAATACATAGTAGCATAAGGGGCCAAAAACTAAACAGAACTTGCATTAGAAGAAAACAAATTTATATTGAAAAGACAATTGATGATTGTAAAAACCAAGTATTATGTAAATTTGATATGGTTAAAAAATTGTGTGGTAAATTTAATAAATGATGTATATATAGGTTTAAGTATGTGTTTATGTTTATTGTAATTATGACTTTTGTTGTAGGTATTGTATTTGATAAATATTATAATAAATATATTTGTTTTCATACCTGAAACATTTTCTTAGAAATAAAATGTAGCCGTGGGCCCAATTTACAAAGAGATTAACGACATTTAATCCGTACCCTTTATAATCTCTTGACCGCGGGCCCAGTTTACATACGTCCACTTTGTAATAATAAGCCCTTAATATTCTAATTTAAAGAAACTCATTAAAATATTTATGCGCATCTCGTGCGTCGCAACTCGGGCGGAATACTTAATTTTTCGCATTTCGGGCACAGCTTATACAATACAGCTCCACAACTCCGTGTCTGCGTCTTTGATCTGGCGGTCGAGAACCAAGCAAGACGGAATGGTGCTATCTCTGTTAGATTCGAGGGAAAAGTCGGGCCCGGATTAAACAATTTTTTTATTATTGAAAAATTGAAAACCTTGGCGTAATAAGGTTGGTTACATGCCATATTAAGTAAGTTTTGGGAAATTAAATTTTTAATTTGTTTTAAATCTGTCAAATATAATTAGAAACATTATTTAAATATAAATATTACGAAAAATAGCACATCTTTCGGATTAGAGGTAAAATAATTTGTATGTGGCTAGTAAAATCCTGGTTAACAAATGTTTTGAGCTAAAACAGTCACTTCACGACAAATTGTGGTTTGGATCCTTTTTACACCAAGGGCTTCAATTGTTAAAGAATTGTGTCACGCTCGTGGATGCAAATCAAGTGGTACCCCGTATCTCTGGCAAGTGTTACTCTTCGCGCAAAGGGTTTATATCTAGATAAACGAATGCTTCGACTGAGGTCTGGGAACTCTATGGTATTTTGGAATTATAAAGAATTTGTGCTTTTATTTTAACAATATTGGTTATATTTAGATGTATTCTTATTAATTGAAATACATATTTGTAGAAGTAATACTTTGACAGTTTTTATTAATATAATATATTCAATTTTTATCTGACCATACCGAAGTAGGGAATTTTGAAACTTTATAGTAATGTGAAATTTGAATTACAATATTACACGATATTACATAATTAGTACTTATTTTAGGTAGGTACTAAATTTGTACTTGGAGAAAGTAATATCGATTTTTACAAGAAAACTTGAAAAGTAAATTAACTTAGTTCCTATTTCTGATGTAAAACTTAAGTTTTGGTTTAAATCAAGAAAACAAATAAATTATAGTTTGTTCAACAAGGGTGGATATGATAGCAATATCACACAAAGACGAAGTTTGAGCACGACGTCATAGGCAGAGTACTCAATCGTCTGATTGTGATATGAACAATCCACTCGATATGGTCAGTATATTTTTTCTACGACCCACTAACGAAAATCTACAAATTTAAAAAATTATTTTAGGTTATTTAGACAAAATAACTAATTTTAAAATAATTTACGAAGTTGACTAATTTATAAAATAAAATAAACATGAAAAATTAATTAGTCCTCGGCCTAGATTCGATCCCGGGCTTTTCGCGTGGAAGGCAGATGCTCTGTCTTCATCTTCACCGAAACTTTCAGGACTTTAGTTTTAATACTCGTAATTAAATTAGTATCATGTAGTTTGATTAAATTTTTTTTTTTTTAAATGTGGACACAATAAAAACAAAAATGCTATTATTTATCGAGTCTACACAAAAATTTTAATGTATATTTAATATCAATAACTAAAATATATATTGACAATTAGTTTAACAGAATTGTCACTTATTTAAAAAATTTTAAATAATAGGAGTTGGGTGACCAAAATATGAACTGTGATTTGTAGATTTAATTTTGTTAAAGTGTTCTCACTACCTAAAATGGATATGAAATATATTCGTAGTTGAACGCAATAACATACTTTTTCGTTTTGTAGTATGTGCGTAGATTGGCTAATATCCATGCACAGATTACAAAACGAAAAAGTATGTTATTGCCTTCAATTGAACGAATATATTTCATATCCATTCTAGGTAGTGAGAACACTGCAAAAAAAAATAAATTCGCCAATCACCGTTCATATTTTAATCAACAGACTGTTATTATTTTTAAAATTTTAAATAAATGGCAATTTTGTCAAACTAATTGTCAGTATATTTTTTAGTTATTGAGATTAAACATACAATAAAATAAGTTATTCTTTTGGAAAACGTTAGCATGGATGACTAAAGGGTATTGGGTTAATTAATTCTAAAAGTGTGGTACAAATGTTATTTTTTGTAGCCAATTCTTTAAAATTATTTTGAAATATCTTTTCAATATTGAATATTAGTTCTACAAATTCATCATTTGACAGTTACAGATTTCCAAATGTATCTGGATTGGCGTTATAATATGCCTTTAAAAAGCAATAAAAAGAAAAATCATCTAATTCGACGTGATCTTTATTATATTTAAGACAGGTATCGCAGAGGAGTGGATCCGCAAGGCTTTTATTAAAAGGTAACCACACACATACCTGATAAAATTTTTCTGTATCAATTCGTCTTTACAATAATTTAGGGTGTTAATAATTTTATCATAAAATAAAATACAAGGTGTTCCATTTAAAAAACGTACATTTTAATTTGCCAGGCAAAAACGTGACACCCTGTATATCCAAAGATATTTTTAAAATATGTAGATATTTTTCAAATCCATATAACTTTTATTTAAAACTTTCTTGCGTGTCTTCAACAAAATAATGAACAATAACGCACTAATGGGATACCCTGTATAAATTATATTTTTAACAATGAAAATTTCTTATAATGTGGTACTTATCGGTTTGGGTCCTTGGGAAAACTAAAGAATGTTTTCTTGCAGGTATAACCCTTATTAAAACAGCTTTTGACTGCATAAACAGAATGATGTCTTTTTTTTCACTCATTCTACTCACAGCTAAAGAGTCACCAAAATAATAACAGTACCTTTGACTTAAACAAAATCAACGAAATTATAGGCTCCACGAAATTATACAATCAACGAAATTATACGCACGACTCAACACCTTACCTAAGTACGCTTCTGAACGCCAAAACCGTCTTTTCCCTTCGAAGGCGGAGCTTAAGCGATGCGCGACGAAATCGACGCAAACCGTTGCCGCCAAGAGAGTGTTTTAGCTGTATTGTATAAGCTGTGTTTCGGGCGTAAGGCTACAGGTAGATTAAATACCCTTCGCAATTCGGGCGTTCAAGGATCGGTACCAATAATATAGTAATATAATTAATGTCACTTCTTTAGTTTAACATGAGAAGATGCTTTCGGCCTAAACTTAAAATTATATACGGAGTGCCGTACAAGAGGAACTTGCAAGTTTTTAAATATTACGTAACTTTCATAAAACAAGATTTTTTATTTATCTTTCTCTGCGAAAATAGTCTTTATATTACATTGTTATGACATTTGAAATTGTCGTTTTTATTAAAAAAAGTATCATTTATTTTTTATTTAATAATTAGATTGATAAATAATATAGTGTACCTACCTCCGCTAGCTATATAATTTTTATTTTAATACATTTTTTTATGTCTGTGTAAGTTGGCTACATATGGAAAACTTTTTTTTTTTATAGTTTTATCAAAAAAAATTATTCAGCATAAAAAGTTGTGCATGGTCTAAAACCTAAAATACAACCATCAGATATCACATTTTTTAGTCGTATACTAGGACAGTTGGCGGTATATGGAAAACTTTTTTTATTAATTTTTTGAAAAAATGCCCTCATAAAAAATTGTGCGTGATCTAAAACCTTAAATACAACCATCAGATATCAAATTGTATAAGTCGTATACGAGGTTTGTCAAAAATGAATGTACTTTACTCTTGGCCAAAAATAAATTTTTTGACAAATATCGTATACGACTCATAAAAATTGATATCTGATGGGTGTATTTTGGGTTTTAGACCATGCATAATTTTTTGATAAAACTAATAATAAAAAAGTTTTCCATATGTAGCCAACTAACGTAGAATATTAAGTTGGTTTATGTTCTAAATGGCAAAGACTTGAAAAATTTCTCATTTGTAAGAAGAGGAAGAAGAAGATGGATTATGTTGTAGTCATTTTATTTTAAGTAATATAATTTTATGTCAGCCTATATCCAGCGACAACCATATATTTTAAATAATTGGAAGTTTGCGTCTGTTGTTGGATACATTTCTGAAATATCAGTATGTTATATTTCTGATAGGTTTCAAATGATGATTTGAGCCGTTTATTTTAAAAGTGGCCTAAGTCCATTTATACTTAAATTGAGATATCTAAGGGTTTCTGTAAATTTTGTTTAACTGCATTAATTAAACGTACTGATTATTCAACTAATGCAATTGGCCAAAAACTGTTAAATACTAATTAATTAAAATTACCTTAATAACTGTCTTCGGACATTATCGATAGTGAATATCGTAATATAAGTATAAATGGACTTAGGCCACTTTCAAAATAAACGGCTCATTTATGAAATATATAAAATATTACATTTACAGGATATTTTTACATTTTAGGAACGTTTCAGAAATGTTTCTGGGGCGTTTCGTAATATTTATATATTACAAATATTTCAGTGTTACATTCTTGAAATATTTACTGTGATTTTGTGCTGTGTGGGTTTATAAAGGGTTGTTTTTCTATTTTAAAAAATGTATCTGTAATTTACGCTTGGAAAAGAAGATTGTTCAAATAAAAGTTACTTGTGATATTATTCTCTAAAAATTTTGTCATATTCATGATTTTCTTAAAATGGTCCGTATTCGAGAAATTTGATAAAAAGTGCAAAATTCGAATTTTAAAATAAAAATTGCTTACAATGTAATTCTCTTTAATTTTTGTTTCATAAATTTTTCTTAAATGGACCGAATTCGGGAAATTTGAGGTAAAGTGCAAAATTCGAATTTTTCCCATTATTTTCACTTATAATACCACTAGTGACCAAATTATTTCCGGAAATATTTTAGAAATCGCGAATATTTTGAAAATGATCCCGATATCATGTTATATAATTTTTATTCTACACATGATTTCTCTAAAATAAACCGTAATGGAAAAATCTTTAATTTTTTTACATCAACTAACTTTTCAATGCTCACTATCTGTTAAAAATAAAGCTTTGTTCTGCGATGTTATTCACTTCTCTTAAATTTTCGATAATTCATTACCTGAATCAGACTGTAATCAGAAGCAGAGTACATAAACTTTGGTCAAATTTCATATCCCGTCGACGCCCGAGTTGCGAACTCACAGGTACAAAATTTTGGAGGGCGCCCGAGTTGCGACAAATTCAGGTAGTTTTATATTACGCCCGAGTTGCTAACGCACGAGTTGAGAAAGTACCCATTAAAAGATTAAAACCAATTTTTATTGGGAAAACCCTAGATACTTTGATCCCTTTTTATTACGTAATGAAGTATATTATTATAAATGGAATACGCACTCAACAATAGGTTAAGAAAAAATGATGAGATCAGTTTCAGATACAAAGTCGTTATCAAAACCTAAAATAATAAAAATAAATAAGTTAATAATCTACTCATGAAAATACTTTAAAAAATAACAAATAATGTTTAAAAATAGAAATAAGTAAAAAAAAATTTAAATTGTCTATATAAAATTATTTGTGAGTAATGTTTTTTTTAATTTTATATTGGTAGGTAACAAAAATAATTGGCGGGCAAACGGAATGTTATTATTCTGTTGAATACAAATTTTTGCAATATTGTACCAAATTTTCAGACCTCGAAATGCAAAACATTCATATTAATCCGTTAAAAGCTTTCATCTACAACCACCCCAGTAAATCGCCTATTATGTACCGTTTTGTTTATAAGTAAATACATCATTACAAATACTGTTACGTAATAAAATTCAAAACTATTACGTAATATATATATATATATATATATATATATATATATATATATATATATATATATATATATATATATATATATATATATATTGAAATGATAACACCCTATATTAAAATATAATAAAACTAAAAATAATAACATTACTAATAATAATAATAACTATAATATAATAACATTAATAAATAAAAATAATGTGGGAATATGTACCCTGTATATTAAAAATTGATATGAGAAAGTCATAAGTGAAGGAGACTTTGGGAAGGTAATAAGGATGGGGTTTCCAGGTTGTGGAGATTATTGATTGTCAATTTTGAAATTTAAAAAAAAAAGATGTCAAAAATTTTGGGAGTAGAAATTTATTTTTAGAAGATATGGTCAAGACGAATTAAATAACTGATAATACATACTGAATGAGCAAATTTATCTAACCAAACACGTATAGTTAAAATTAGTAAGGTGTAATGATAGTTATAGAAAAATATATAATGGTTTTCCGGCGAGACATATACAGAAGAAGGAAGAGAGGACAGATAAATCGTAGGAAGTAGAATACCGACTAATGAAAATAGACACTTTATAAGATAAAAAGTGAGTAATTTTTATAAACTAATTCAAGAAATAAGTAATTGTGTTTGAAAAGACATTGGTAGTTGTTATTTTTTTTTATATAATTTAATTTTAGTAAATAGTTTTGTTAGTATAAATGAAGAGTGAATGAATATAGAGTAGTTTTAGTAATATAGTAATATAACCCCCATGAATTTAAGTAGCGGGGCATTTTGTTGATTAAAAATTTGATACTGTGTCTAAAATAAATCGTGTGTTTTGGTTTGAAAATTTGTTTATTTATTTAGTTGGATATACAGGGTATAGAACAAATTAAGTCATATATTTTAAAATATTTTTGTTGATTATTGACAAATTAAATTAAAAGGAAATTATAATAACATTAAAATAGAATTTTAAAAAAATACAATTGAAATAAAATTAAATAAAATTAAATAAAATTAAAATAAAATTAAATTAAATTGAAAAATTAATAATAAAATAATTTGAAGCACCCCTGAAAAAAAAAAAAAAAAAAAAAAAAAAAAAATAATAATAAAAAAAAATAAAAAAAAATACTTTAATTAAATTAAAAAATAAATTGGTATTGTGTAATATCATTACAATATATATATATATATATATATATATATATATTACCCATATTAGTCCGTTGCTAGGTGATCGCCATGGTTACGATTAATAAGTTTTGACATTTCAGAAATATAAAATCGCCATTTTTGTAGTTACAGCATTATTTTTTTAAATGAATATGATTTCGTCAGATAGCGAAAATGAATTTCAAGAAACTCCACCTGAAATTCTTGAAAAAGCTGCCAATACCACTGCAAAATTACTGCCAACAAAATCAAGAACAAGGTATGAAATAGTATACCAAAAGTTTATGGACTGGCGTATAAATAACAAGATTAATTCATTTTCTGAAAATGTGCTTTTGGCATATTTTGGGGACCTAATAGAACAATTTAAACCTTCATCAATATGGGCAATATATTCCATGTTAAGGACCGTCATTTCCATAAAAAACAACGTGAATATTGAAACATACCCAAAATTAAAGGCATTCCTAAAAAGGCAATCGGAAGGTTTTAAAAGCAAAAAATCAAAAATTTTTTCTTCTGATGAAATAAGTAAATTTTTAAATGAAGCTCCTGATTCACAATACTTATTAACAAAGGTTTGTATCTAAAGCAATTTTCCTTCAGTTAATTTAGTATTGGCTAGTGATTTTACTTTTCAATATTTTATTTAAGGTTATTCTAGTTATTGGAGTTTGTGGCGCATGTAGGAAACAAGAATTAAAAAATTTACAAATCAAGGATATAAGAGATGTTGGTGACATACTGATTATTGAAATACCTGATTCAAAAACTAAGATAAGCAGGTCTTTTGTGATTAACGGAACCTTTTATCAAATATGCAAACAATATATGCAACATCGCCAGCAAGTGCAAAATCTTGATACAAATCAATTTTTCATAAACTATCAAAAAGGAAAATGCACCAAACAAGTGGTCGGTATAAATAAAATTGGAAATGTACCCAAACAAATAGCACAATATTTAAACTTGCCCAATCCCAATTTATACACCGGCCATTGGTTAAGAAGAACTTCTGCCACAATTTTAATTGATGCAGGTGGTGGCTGGAAATCCTCAACGACTGCTGAAGGATATGTTGATAATTCATTAAATAATAAAACTTTAACGGCTCATAAAATTATCCAGTCAATTGAAAAAACAGATTTTCCACCTAGCTCATCAGAAATAAATGAGAATATTTCTACTTATAATATCCTTCAAACCATAAATAACAGCAATCAAATAGAGTCTAATTCCTCTGCACCATCTACATCATCTCTTTCAGTGCCATCTACTTCTTATAAAATACCTCAAAATACTAACGAACCCATAATTATTCAAAATTGCCAAAATTTTACCGTTAATTATTAGAATCAATGATATGTTAATGAATTATTGTATTTAATAAATGTTATAGATTATGAAAGCTTTTTTATTATGAATGTATGAATGTGGTTGTAGATAAAGTATAGTACATAACTCGAGTTGTAAGAGCAATTACATGCTCGTAGAATTACTACACTCGCCGCTAACGCGGCTCGTGTGCAACTTTTCTACTCGCATGTAATTAGCTTCTTACTACTCTTGTTATGTAATATACTATTACATATTATGATTTGATTTTAAAATCATAAGCAGTTTTACATTCAATTTAAATTAGAGATAGGTACTTACTTTCAAATTTGCCAATTGTAACACATTCTTAATTACCTTTGTAAAAATACAATTTTCAAAACCAATCAAAACATTATCTTACTTGGGTAGAAGGGGGGGTGACTTATTTATACGGCACATCCGTACAATTAAGTCTGTTCTATGTATGCTTTAATAGCTCAATTGGCTCATACCAGTTTTTATCTAAACCTTTTAGCGTTCGGATAAAAAAATATTACCTATGGAGTTAGTAACTAATTTTGTTTTAAGTGAACGTGGCCAGCAAATGCTTGTTCTAAATGATAATAAATTTAGAAAACGTAAAGACCTCAAAGATGGAATAATATATTGGGTGTGTAAAGGGCTGTAAAGCAAAATGTCATACTCGAGGTAAGTTTAATTATTTTCATTTTGGTTTGTTATTACTAAGAAACGGACAGTGGATATTTTGACAAATAGAAAAATTTTGAATCCGTTCTTGATACATTAATGATCTTAAGGACAGAGTCTTTTACTGTGTATTTGAATAGCGTCCGCATACCAAAAGTTAATTGCAACTTTTTGAATTTGAATTGAAACCTTTTTTGAATGGTCAAATCAATAATCTAATGTCTTTTCAGATTTAAACGTCCTGGATCATTCCTTGGAATACAACCATCAAGCCAAGTCGACAGGCTATGAGTAATAGTTGCAAAAGGAAGGCCGTGCATGACATTTGCCAACGACCATCAAATATAATGAATATGGAGATTTCGTATAAGGAAAATATTACAACTACGGATCTGGACTTCATACGGCATAATATGAATCTCAATCGATTGAACACCAAGTCAGCTACACCAAAAGATATACACATGATGTCCAAGAAGCTCTGAATGTTATAGATTTAACAACAGATAGAAACGAACCATTTTTATTGGCCAATGATATTGAAACTAATATTGTAATTTTTTATTGTACATCTAATATGAAATGTTTATCGCAGTGTGCCACAATTTACATGGATGGAACATTTATTCCTTTTTCAACTATTTACTATTCATGGGTTGTGCAATGGACATTATATTCCTTTAGTTTTTTGCCTTCTTCCAAACAAACTAGGCAAAACGTATACCATTCTGTTTAATAAATTACTGATGTTATCAAATTCCATAAATATTTCTTTAAATCCTCAACAGATAGTTATAGATTTCGAAAAAGCCATTCATAATTCTGCGCAATCTGTTTGGCCAAATGCAAAAATTTTTGGTTGTCGATTCCATTTAGCACAAAGCTGGTATAGAAAAGAAAAAAACTTGGGTTTAGTAAACCTTGATAAAAGTCAAACTGAGTCAGGAAAATGGATACAACATTTATTTGGTTTACCTTTTCTCACTCCCGAAAGTGTAAGCGATTGTTTCATTAATAATTTTATGTCGGACATTCCTGATTCTAATGCCTTTTCAAGATTAGTTGATTTTTATATTTCGGAAACGTCTGTATTTCCTCCTTCAGTATGGGCTTCCAAAACCAGCAATTTATTTTTAACAACCAACCCCTGTGAATCCTTTCACTCTCATTTTTCAAAAAGTTTTTACCATACGCACCCCAATATTCACGTTTTTGTTAAAACTCTTATTGAATTTCAATGCTTAGTTTATATTAAAATTCAAAGTATTGGTAACCCTATTGTTGTAAAAACGAAAAAAGTCAGATGCGAAAAAGTTTTTAAATCAGAAGATTTTGGAGCTAGATAATAAGCTATTGTCAGAATATGATTTTGTGAAGTTAGTTGCTCATAGATACTAACTATAATACTATTTACTGTAAAATTATTATTATTATTATTATTACACAGGTCTGCGAAAAAATACTTCTTAAAAATTGTTTTGACCCCATGATTTTTTTTTAATAAATAAATGCCAACTACCATATTCTGATTTTTATTTAACCGAGAAAACTGTTTGCATTAATCCAGTAGGTACCTGATAATTCGTTAATGAACAAACTAGTAATAAAGTGCGCAATTGGCTAGTCATAAAGTGCTCAATTGGCCGGTCTCTGTTTGGTCCTTGGTGCTCAATTGGCGTCCGTCCGAAAAATTACGATAATTATAAAATTAATCAAAAAACTATTCAGTTATAAAATAATTATTTTAAACTATTTTATTTTCATTCTGTTTTATCATACTCTTTGTCAATATTATGATCTTGTAAATATGTTTTGAAGACATTAGAAATTACTTAATGTAATTGTATACATATTTGTTTGGTTATACGGTTTCTCCATTGGTTTATTTGTGCAGAGAACACCCAGTTACACTTCATAAAAATAAATAACATAAAAATATAAATTAATTTTAATAATTTTATTGTTTTCATACATGTTAATCTCTATTTTTTGGTACGCCACTGCGCTCTGGCTAATCGCATCTGTGTAGTGCACTATTCTGGGTTTTCGCGAATGCATGTAGCTAAAAAGAGAGGTCAACACGTCAACAGATCCGTGAAACAAACAATGTTCCTGCTTAAAATTACTAATCAAAGCGTGACATTACAAAGTAGGGCGGGGAATACGAATCTTTCCAATCATTGATATAGAATAAAGAGGAGAGGCTATGACGATACTAAAAGTGTCCGCACTTGTGTATTACACTTTTACGTCATATGTCAAACTCGATCTAGTCAGTTTTGGTGAAAATAAATACCATTTTTTTTTAAATAGTGTGATTTAAATAATAACATTTTTATTCCGTCAATCTTCAAATATAAAATTATTAACTTCAAATTAATCAAAATACGACTCAAAGTGTGTTTACTTGTCATATCGCAAAATAGTGCTTATGTCGTGTCTACTTCATTCTGATTCTATTTCGATGTTTCCAATCAAACTTGGGCTACATTTATAAATCCCCATAAGACAATTTTAATTGTGTTTGTTTAAAAATAGTTTTAATTAAACTGCGACTTTAATAGATTGGAAGTATATGTGTCAATTCAACAATTCTTACCGAAAAATGTCTCCAAGGTAATACAGTTACTTTTATTTTAAGCATAATAGTCCAGTCATTTAAGCTTAAATTAGGTAAGAATCTCGGAACTGGAGATACCCAGCTGTAAGTCTGTAAATACTTGTATATTGACACGCTAAAAGTTATTTCAAAACCTACATATGGTAGGGTGTACGCAACTATTAAATTTCAAGGTCAAATGTCACAAAAATCGGTTTTTTGCGCTTTTTTTGTAAATATCTAATTTTTTATGGGTTTTTTGCTATTTGTATTTATTATCAATATTGTAGAATACAAAATTCTCTACAAATTTTGTTTAAAAAAATTCAGATTACAGTAAGAACGTAAAAGCTATGGAGCAGCAGAGAAGATGAAACAATAGTTGTACCAGTTACTCAAGAAAAATTCTTATCAAATCGAAATAACAAAGATATGCTCATTAATATGTTAATTGAAAAATTACAAGCTGCAAATATTACTACTAAACAAGCCAGAGATAATGCTGATGTTCTTATTGTTGAAACTGCAATTGAAGAATCAAATTCTGAAAAAACTGCAGTTATAATAGGACAAGATATTGATTTACTTGTCATTTTAATTGGGCGTACACTGTCTTACGAACAAGACATTTTCTTTAAAAAAGTTGGGAAAGGAAATGTAAAAACGGGGATATACTTGACTAAAAGTTTTGATAATTATCCTCATTCCAAAACACATATTTTATTTCTGCACGCATTAAGTGGCTGTGACACAACTTCTGCGCTTTTTAAAAAGGGAAAAAATCATTTTTTAAAGTTTTTGAGAAACTGACAAATTTGAATGAACTAGCTGCAGCATTTGAGAAAGAAAATTGTTCGGCCCAGAGATTATTAGAGAGTGGAACTCAAATCTTATTGGCAGTCTATAATGCTCCGAAATCTGTGAAAAGTCTCGATCATCTTCGTTATATGCATTACGTCAAGTCTACAAAACCTAATTAACCTGTGCAGCTTTCAAATATTCCACCAACAAAAGCAGCTGCTCATCAACCTTTCAATCGTGTATATTATTAAGTTCAAACTTGGTTAAGGCATGATTTGGAACCCCAGGGGGTCGATTCTCGACTTTTATTCCCATGGAAAAATTTTCCCATGGGAATTCAGTTTTCGTATTCTCGGCATAAGCGGTGGAATATTTTCCAATGAGAAGTATGGGAAAATATTCCCCTGCTTACGAGCATTGGAAATTGTGTTTTCCAATGGGAATTGTACTAGAGTTTGCGCATTAAAGTCGAAAATTTGACGAAAGACCACGCGAAAGACTAAGACATAACCAAAGATTATTGGATATCTTGGATTTTTGGTGAAATTGTAGTTAAAACATTTTTTTGTGTATTTATAAATTGATATTATTTTATTTATGTGGGTATATTATTTTTACCTCTCTTTCACTAAGAAACTGATTTTCTTAAATTAGTTAGAAATTGTGGGAGCTGCTAAGGGACTGGCAAATAGGTAACACAAATTGAGAAATTTGTAGTAAATTTAATAAGACCTGTTCGAAAATTTTATTATTTCCGTTAACGAAAGAATTTCTTATATATATATATATATATATATATATATATATATAGTTTCTCGAAACTTTCGTTGCTCTTCTATACAAAAGCTACTTTTTCTTTTTTCAATATGTGAAAAGAAAAACTAAAAATAACTCGATAAGTTTTAATTATACATAATCGAATATTTTCACTTGTCCTCGGTCAAGCTAGCGATGGCTCGGCACGGCATCTGCTCCAACGCAGATGCTCGGCAGGTAATCGGTTACCCAAAAACCACAACAAATACAAATAATACCAACAGTAAAATCTTTAATGTTATTGGTTATTTCGAAATATTCGTGAACTTAATATCAGACATACGTGAAACTATTATTTCCATGGGAATGTCTATTCCGACAAGTTCGAGAATTGCATAACCTATTACCATGGGAATATAAGTAGTGGAATCTTTTCCCATGGGAAAATTTTCCAATGAACTCGAGAATCGAGCCCCAGGTATGGAGTTGGGCAATGCGAAACGATTTTCTGGAGCCTATCATGACAATTTTACCACCTGCTCCAGAAGATTTGCTAAATACAATTTTCTGCAACTGCAAGAGTGGTTGTGGTTCGCGATGCTGATGCAGGAAAGCGGGCTTGCAATGTTCTTTAGCTTGTGGCCAATGTAATGGGCAAGCTTGTTTCAATGCTCTACCATATCAGAGCGACATTAACGAAGATGGAACCCTTGACCCCGAAATCATGGAAGAACTTGAGAGAAATGTCGTTGAAGACGATAATGAAGACCAGTTTGAAATTTACCAGCAGCCGGAAGACGACGATGAAGAGGAAGAAGATTATTAAAATTATAAATTGTAGTTTTCGTACCTTTTATTCCATTTTCTACTTTTAATAAAAATAAATGTATTGAATGAAATTTTTTAATAAAAAGATTAATTCATAATTTATTTGTTTTTTTTTTCATCATGTACGAATTTATTAATATTAATTAGGTTAAAATTCAAATATAATTCCTATATTTTCATTAACAATTTTGCAATTACATGGGCAGGTAAGTGTTGTTAAATAAATTAATACTAAATAAAAAGTGGATAGGTTAGGAAAAAAAATGATAAAATATAATATAATAGTTAATAAAAATTGACAAATATTTATAATCATTGATTTATCGATATTTCATCAACTATATATGCCGCGTTTTCGACCGGAGGCACCGGTTGACCTGAAGTGATGCTGTGACCGCGCGCTCTCCGTCATCTATCTCGAAAACGGTTCACCGTATGAAAAATTTTTTTAAACAAAATTTTTAGAGAATTTTGTATTCTACAATATTGATAATAAATACAAATAGCAAAAAACCCATAGGAAATGAGATATTTACAAAAAAAGCGCAAAAAACCGATTTTTGTGACCTTTGACCTTGAAATTTAATAGATGCGTATACCCTACTATATGTAGGTTTTGAGACAACTTTTAGGGTGTCAATATACAAGTATTTACAGACTTACAGCTGGGTATCTCGAATTCCGAGGTGAACTTACTATAATGATTGGACTATAAAAGTATTTTTGATGTTATGTTTATTTACAAATTTTAAACCATATGAATAATTTAGTTATATGACTGTGGTTTACATTTTTTTCTTCAAATGTCAATAATTGTCTTTTACAATTATTAAAATTCTCACCTTCACCAGCTTCTATAATGTAGTAACCCACAATCTTTTAGAAATTGAGATTTTTGCCTATTTAAGCTTCCCGTGCCAACTCAAAGGCAATTTTAATAGCCTTTCTGCAATAGAATCGCTTAATTTTTATTAATTCGAAAAGGTTGTATAATATTTTACATAATGTTTCGTGTACGAACACACATGTTTTTTTGTGTCTCCTGTAAAGTTTTATTTTCCCGAAATACGATATGTTAGAATTTAGCCATCGATATGCAATATCTCTGCCTTAGTCAGTCATGGCTAATTTTATTTTTTGGCTAACATTTTATTTAAATAATTAAGTTTCTGGGAGTTATGACTATTTTATTTTTGTTTTAGTAAAACGGAAATGTAATAAGGATACCATTGAAGCTGCTCCAAACCTATTCACTCGGAATAATTTGTTGAATATCTGGACACTTTTTAAATTATTTCTAAATACATATTGTCATGAAATTCCTAATCCGACCCTGTGCCTAAAGCAAGCTCGGTCTTCAGAAGGCAACCAACTCGTGCTCGAGGCGACGGAATGTTCTGGGAATGCCGCTGCGGCTCGAGAAACGGGTAGAACGGGCGAAGTGTGCCGTTGAGTCAGAGATAGAATTTTCGAGACGACCGTCTGGAGACTTCTAGTAGGAGTTGGACTTAATATAAATAGTCGACTCGTCGGCGGACAGTTTAGTGGAATATAGAACATTGTAATGAAAAGTTAAAGTGTAAGAAATAAATTAGAATTGTTAGTTAGTGTTCAAATATTATATAAATTAAATAGTACGTCTGAAATAAATTGTAAATAGTGTGTTTTAAAATAAATAAACTTTATATAAATTAGACTTTCGTCACAATATTCTAAGAAGTAATATTTTGTCAATAATAGTTCAGGTTAGTACACTATGTTTCAATTCAGAAATTTTATGCAGTAACAAGAATGCAACACCCATCTTTTTTTTATGGAACATTTTTTATAAAACTTTTTTTAAAAAACATTTTTTTTATTACTTGAACATTTTTAAATGAGTATTATGGTGTTTCTTTTGACGGCTAAACACGCTATCTGGTGACGTATTTATCACGTCGCTGTATGACGTCTTTGATCTGTAACATATTTCCGTTATAATCAGGTCAGCATCACGTCATATATTTGGTGATTTCGACGTAAAATGTAACGTATATTTCACGTCAAAATCATTTGTCTGTACTAGGTGGATAGGAGTAACCATTGCAAGTAGTTTTGGGTATGTTTTTTCTCGCCCATTCGAAAACAGTTCTTTAAATCTACAGGTTTCGATTTTAACTCGTTCGTTAAGTTAACATGACTATTTTTACACCACTTTGTTTGCTTCTTTTTCACTATTTTTGTATAATTTTTCAAAATTACCGTAAGGTCTACCAATGCAAGTGTATCGTATTCAAGTGACGCCATAGCGGATCGTCCCATATACGTTACGACATAAGGCACACCTGCACAGATAGGCCTCTCCGGTAGAACGTAACGTGTATGCCCGCCATTAGACACCTCGGAGGGTATTTGGTTAAAATTCGAAAAGTATTATAATGTAGGCTTTAGTTGTAAACAGTCGCGATTAGTTTAAATTCTGTAAATGGTATATGGGTTTTTGTGTAAAAGTTTTCTTAACGCAGCAATGTTAAGATGGTCCTTCGATTTAATAGAGTTTTAAAAAGTTTTATTCCTGTAAATATTGTTTCTTGCAAAACGAAACTGTTAATTAACAACTAATATTTATTTTTATTTATTTATTTATTTAAACGGGATCAACCCCATTAGAAAGCAAAACACATATAGATGATACAGATAATTGTAAATTAAAAAATACAAGAGAGAAAAAAAAAGTTAAAATTATAATTAAATATAAATCAAATAAGTTTTAGATTAACAAATGTATTTTAAGTAGTCTAAATCCGTCTGTAATATTTCTTTTTTACTCCAGTGTGTTCGTACAGATTATCTTAAATTAATTAAATGCCTGTAACCTCAAGATTCAATTGATTCATTACCCTCAATGTTCTTTCAATAGGTAAATGCATGCCATAGTTTGTATTCTGAAATGGAACATATTTACTTGCCTAAGGACTCTATTATTGAAAGAAATCATTTCTAAGAGTCCCGGGCATATGACTAGACCATTTAATAATCTACAGATGCGATTCAAAACTGATATAAGTCTCCTGTACTTAAGTCGGCTCATATTCATTTCATTTAAAATCCTAGTATATTTATGATCGGTCACCTGAATATTTAATTTTAAGGCATAATATCTTAGAATTTTTTTATGAAAGATATAGGATGATGAGGTCGTGGATTGGTAGTCTTGAATTTCATGAATCTTTCAATCGTATTGATTTGGAATAGACTTTTTATTGTGTCAACGCAACTGAGTAAAATAAACTATGCTGGTTTCCCAACAGTACTATTAATTGGAACCAGAGATAACAGAGATATAAGAAGTCATTCATAAAATATAATATTCATGGTGCCAAGACAGTTCGCACTCAAAACATTCTATTTCTAGACGCGGGGCGAGGCGACGAAAGGTGAGAAGTAAAAGAAGGGATGCAGTGAAGAATTTTACATAGTTTTATCAATGAATAACTGCCCGAGCTTTTACTACTTAACGTAACTTTTCTTGCCGGTGTAAGCCCTGTTGCCACTTCCAATCTAACATCACTAGGTTTTGGAATTTGTTGAAAATTATTACATCTAATTTAATGAAATTACATCTAATTTGGTTAAAAATGCCTATTTTTTGTTCTAATGCTCAATTAAGTCTTTGTAGGAAGTATTTTTTTATAATTATTTGAAAAAAATCATTTACATTAACCCTTATGATCGAAAAAAAATTTAAATGTCTCAGTTTCAACCGTCTACAAATTTGTATAAAAAATCTTCTTTTAGAAATATACCTCTCATTTGACGAAAAACGAAGGCCTAAATGAAAAAAACTATTCTTTATAAAAGTTTCGCCTATGTATTGACAAGGTAAAAGTACTTTCCTCATATTTGTTGCTTCTAAATTAACAAAAATATAGCAATAAACCATTAGTGATGTCATGGTTTTACTAGAAAGCAAACATTAAAGGCAGAGCCTATCGACTCTTTATGCATCTATCTCAGTATTGACATGTATGCAATCAGTTTGGCCCCTCTTATATTATTTTATACAGGGATTATTGATTTATCCACCATGTTTAATAGGGTGTACTAATAATCACTTCAAGATTTCTTTTTTATTTTTAATGTAAAATGAAAATAAGAAAATATAAACTATTTATTAAAGGTATTTATTGAAGTATCAATTATAAACAGTAAGGCTATTGCTTTGCAAAATACAATAAATCCCCAATATAAATAAATTATAATAATAATAATAATTGGAAGGAAGTATATAAAGCATAAATTAATAATATTAAAATTTATAATTACAAGACTTTCAAACTAATCAGAATCAGATTCACCACACGAATCAACATTTTCCAAAACATTAGCGGCTGTGGTCAAACTATTTCTGCAGTTTTTCTGTGCCATACAGGTGCAGGAACCGATACAGTAAATATTTTTTTTCCTGCATTTGCAAATTTTGCTTCCACACTCTAGAACAGAATATTATTGTTAGAATATTGTTTAGTATGTTTTTTGCATTTGCAAGATGTAAGTTCTGTTATGTCTGGTGGCAGGTCGGACAGAGGCTTAAAAGTGGGTATCAGACTTCCATCTTGATCTACTTTCCATCCATACTCTTCAACATTAGGAAGCTGCATCTGGGTTTAAAGAAGTTAGCCAAATATTTAGCTGGTAAAAACATCTTAAACAATGTAGTCTTAGGGCGTCTTCAGTCGGTGGTAATTTAGCGATGGTTTTTGAAGAGGTCAATAATCCCCTCAAAATGTTAATGAAAGTAACATTGGCAGTTTTGAATACATTTTTAGGAAAATTCTTTCAAGATTAGAGAATATGTTTTCAGAGTACTGATCAGTGCCAAATCCATCCAAAAAGTAATGATTTTCAAGGTAAGTTTTCCAACAGGTTTTGTTCCCAATGCCGGACAATTAAATGGTTGTATCACAACCGGTCAGAATGAAAAGCAGGCATATTTTTTAGAAGGTTTTCATCCAAATTTAAATAATGTAATGCTATAAATCGTCTTGAGTCTCCTCGCCTTGTTCTGAACCATATATCTTTAGTCAAAAACTTCTTAAAATAAATTAATAAGACATCTGTATCGTTGCAATAAATAATGCAGCGTGAATGCACCGAATTTTTGGCTGACAATATGTGCAATGAGATACGATTATTAGCATCTTCGTGATTTGAATTTAAAAAAATCGTCTTTTGATGGTTCAAAATTCTTTCCATATTTATTGATTTTCGCGAATCCACCACTAGTTAGAAATTGAATATGCTTTTGCTGAATGGAGTTTTGAAGAAGTTGCTCTGGCAGAAAATGTGTTAAACGTCTTTTGTTAAATATCTAATGAATAAACAAGTTCTATTGTTGCGGAAGTGGAATATTGGGTCGGTCAATTTCTATATCAATTTATTTCTGAAATCCTCTCTTTTGACGTGTTGTATTTTTGATAGAATGTCCTTTATAATGATCAAATACCACATCTATCATTTGAGCATTAAATTTATTTCTAAAAATAATGTTTACAAATATATGAGCATATTCTTTAAATGATATGCAACTTTTGGGCTTTCCTATTTTGATATAATTTTTGTCTCTGCTACTTGCAGCAACAAATCCGTAATTAAAATTTTAAACGAAAACTTATAACTTACCCAAATATATTTAGCTGCAACAGGATGAATGTAGATATAATAAAGATGCAAAAATGTCTATATTTTTTCCCAATATATTAGGTAATTTAATATATAACAAATACACTTATTAATTCTTTAGTAAAAACAGATAACAACATTGCCCTATGGAACATAACAAGCAGTTTTATAATAAAAAAAAAGAAAAATCCTACCATATCAATAATGTGATACATCAGCCCGCACGTAGAGAGAAACAGAGCTATGCTACGTTTGAAGGTGAAGAGAAAGATACACTGAGAGTCGATAAATTTGACGGTGAGAATTGATTACAGCATAAACCTATGACATCTCTCATCGTTTATTGTTATATCTTTGTTAATTCAAAAGCAAAAAATATAGTGTTTACTTTGTTACCTTCTCAACACATAAGCAAACATTTTATAAAGAATGTTTTTTTTTCATTTAGGCCTTCGTTTTTTGTTAAATGAGTGGTATATTTAAAAAAGACGACTTTTTAACTAAATTTTTGAAGGGCTAAAACCAAGATATTTACGTTTATATTTTTTTTCGGCCGTAAGTGCTAATGCAAATGATTTTTTTTTAAATAAGTATAAACAATTACTCCCTACAAAGATTTTATTGTGCATTTGACCAAAAAATTAGTATTTTTTTCTCTATTCGGTGGTATTAATATCTGGATTTTTGATGATAGTGCCCTTCTGCACAATCTAATTTTGTATTAACTCCGGAAAAAGGGTTACCTTATCATGACCTTTCATCTGTGAAAAATTCAGCTATGTGACAAAAGAGTGGGAGGTGAATCGTTTTCTTGAGCGAATATTTTAATACATACACTTTACTAACAATGACAACAGCGGATATTATACCCACAATATATTGTGATTATACCCTACTGTGTCCCTTAGAATATGTCTTATTCACGGCCGCACGATATTTGTTAATAGTTACATCTCCTGGTTATCTCTGATTGGAACCCAACAGTGAATGGCCCTCGACTTACCAAGATAATAATTTGTTATTAATAGGTAATTACATCTAGGCTCTAACAACGACTGAACCACTCACTCCCCATTTGTGTATTATTTATAATATAAATGAGTTGGTATGGGATGAACCTCAGAAACTTTGAAATATTTTTATAATCCAAAATTTGACTCGAAAATTTTTCTTACTACGTCACTGCTTTCGAAAGTTTAATTTTTGAATCGTCTTTGGTACTTATATAAGTTTTTTTTTGTACCTGGAGGGGATCAGATAAAGAAAGTATATTTTACCACAGCTGTGTGGAATTTCATAATTGACCTCTTCGAATTTTAACAATACAGTTTTGTTTATTTGCAAAATAATAATTATACATTTTAAAAATGTCGACCAGAGAGAATTTAGTATTTTTCGTATCAAGACGAACATAAAATGTGCATTCTTTACAGTTAACTAGAAATTAAATAAAAACTCGAAAATTACAAACTATGTCAACGGACTTATTAATTAAACGCCAATAATAGCCATATAATTTTCTATTTCGGTAAACAAGTCATTTCTAGCTGTAAATTTTCAAGGTCGTCCAAACTTACCGCACCGTGACACCACCGCAAAAAGAAAAGAGTTCATTGTTAAGACGCTTTGGTTAAAATAGATCCAGTTAGGATTGTTGAAATAACTTCGGAATGTCACCGAAAGAAAATAGTTCGTTGACAAATAATAATAGCTTGTTGTTCCTTGAAGTGTTATTTTAGAAGAGAAAAATACAGATGTACCTACATACAGGGTTTCCCGAAATTAGACCGTCATAATTTAACAGCGTAATCTACATCCTAAAATAGGAATAAAAGTTTATATAAACATAGGTCCGAAAACGTTTCGTTTTCGAGATACAGGGTGTTACAAGTAAAATCTTGATGGCACATTTTTATAAATATTTTCTAAAATTTCTTTAGTCACCAGTATTCCAAAGTTAAAAAAAAATCTGATTCTACAGGCTTACTAATTACTGTTTGCACTTTCGAATAACTTATCATGAAATTTTCAAATGCTTTTTGTAAAATAATAATTTATAATGATAGACGATGCAGTATTGACAAGTAAAATATATTGATGACAACTGTCTACATTACAAGTTCATATGTATATATAGGGTGATATTGAAAGGGATCGTATTTAATTCCGTCCCTGTTGAATGGAACCAAAAGTCGTGGATGCGCGGAAACAAAAGCAGGGAATCATCGCATAGGAACGGGAATTTTTATTGAATGTCAGAGTGATTGAATGTGGAGAATGGTATGTCGGTGATTGTTAAAAAAGGTGTAGGTTTTGTTGGTTTTATTTGTGATAAAAATGTAAGTGCCTTTTAAATCAATTATTATGTTTCAATTACTTTTATGTTATTTAACTAGTTGATGGTTCACTATTTAGATTTGAATTTCCCTGTTATAAGTAATTTCATGCTTTTTCTTGACAGTATTTTTTGTATCTGTCATAAAAAATTGCTTGCATTCCAATAACGAGTTTATTTGATTTTATTACTTACTTTACTATCTAAATCAGTGAAAAATAGCATCCTTTTAATATTTTAATTTAAATATTTTTGAAGTTTATTGATATTTTATAGTTATGCTAAGGAAAATTTGCTATAATTTTTATTTGACATTGAGATTATTTTTTTTTGTCATTTTTAAAGTTCGGCAAGGGAAAAGTAATATTATATTAGTAAATTATGTGTTTTTCTAACATCAGATATTCACATCATTGGCAGATCTAAGTTAAAAGTATGAAATGCCTTGTTGATTGATACTAACATTTTCGCCCGTGGCTGGGACAACATCGGGATAGGTGTCTCGGTAACTTACCCTATTTTGTCACCAGAATATTCAACTCTAGGTGGGTAGTAAAGCTGTATAGCTTCCCCATTACCTTGTCCCTACTAACCCTTCTTCAGTTTTGCATCGAGTGTGTTTGAACCTAGTAATGCTCAATGTTTGTTATCTGATGAGTTATTGTTTTTAAAATATTTATTTTATTTTTGCCTTGCAGTATTAGATATTGTTTTTTTTATATAATGTATTGAATATTATTGCATATATTTTCCTGTGTTTAACTCAAATTGAATATTATTTCATAAATTTTTCTGTGTTTAACTAAATCATCGAGTAACTAAATGGTTTTTTTATATATATACTTAATTTGTCATTTGTATCCAAATTAACATTTGATTGGTTTTATTGTATTTATTATAACTTTGGGGTTTTCTTGCTGGTTCTTTCCCCTCATTTGATAAATTAATTATTTTTTTTATTGCACCGAACCAGACCTATATTTAATCTTTATAAATATATTTTATATACTTATAAATTTTTACATTCTGATTCTGTCATCTATAATATTTTCAATAAAGATTAGATATAAATCAATAGATGTTTTCTTTTAACCTTTACCACTCCCTCAATAACACGTAAGTAGCCAATAGATAACGAATCTTGCAGTCTGTCACTCGTGGTGTCCTAGTCACTTCATAGTCGATCACGCCGCCACTTTATTTATCATACTTTTATAAAAGAGAGAGATATTAGTTAAGTTGTCTCTCTTTATTTCAGTTGGTTACACTACAATATCTATGTTACATCCCCCTTATTTTACAAAACAAACTACGTTTAACAAATAAAAGGTATTAGTGAGTATATTCTAATTTTCTAACAGGTTTAACTAATCTTCCAGATTTAGTTCTAATTTCTGGCCTATTAAGTTTTGGTAACGTGGAAAGAGCAGGCAAACTCGTTACTGGAACATTACTAACGGTAGGTATATCGGTCTCTGTCCCATTTGGTACAACCATAGGGATTTTATCCAGTTCAGGTAAGGAATCCGTAAATATTTCAGGCACAACGGTGTTATCTTTTTTCTTTTCGAACTCTGCTTTACTTTTTCTGATTATTCCAGTATTCCTTCTTATACAGTTTTCATCCTCTGTCTGAATAATAACTGATCTTGGATTATCTGTGATTTTCATTACCTTTCCTGGTTTCCAAGTTCTATTTTCTTTTTCAAATCGTACGTTGTCACCAACTTGCAAACTTTTATTTTCTTTTGCATGTTGACTCGCATAAATTTGTTGTTTTTCACGTAATTTCATTAACTCTTTTGGAATATTGGACAGAATTTTAGGTTTCAAATTGTCGTTGTAAGTTGGTATTAGGGATTTAGTTATTCGGTTGAAAAGTCTTTGATTAGGTGATCCTAATATGTCGTTTCTTGGGGTATTTCTATAGTTAAGCAGTCCAAGTTGAATATCTGAGTTATCCAAACTACATTTCCTTAAGATGTTTTTTATTATTTGTACACCTCTTTCGGCAAGACCGTTACCTCTTGGATGATAAGGACTACTTTGTTCATGTTGAAAACTCCAGGTTTCAATGAAGTCTCGAAACTCTCTAGACGTAAACTGGGGACCACAATCTGACTCAAGAGTTTCAGGCACACCATGAACTGCGAACCAGTCTTTTAAATGTTTAATAATTTCTGATGATGGCTGTGTTTTCAGTGGTTTAAAATCAACATAACCAGAATAACCATCTATTATTGACAAATATTCTTTACCTTTAAAGGAAAATAAATCCGTTGCTACTCTTTGCCAAGGTAGATCGGGAATTGGTTTGTTTAGTATAGGTTCTAAGGGATTACTTTTTAGGGTGGATTCACAAACTCTGCATTTCTTAATATAGTTGAGGATATCGTTGTATTGACCTTTCCAATATAATAGCTGCCTTGCACGTCGTAAGCAACTTTGTATGCCTAAGTGTCCGGCATGAATGTTAGTTAGCATCTTATTAATTTGGGATTTTGGAACTATAATTTTGTTACCTTTAAAAATTATATCTTCATAATAAGCTAGTTCTTCTCTAAAGTTAAAATAATGACCTATTTTGTCTGGCAATTTATTTTTGTTCTCTGGAAAACCTTCAGCAATGTATTTTTTCAATAGCTGTAATTCTTCATCTTGTTTGGTTGCTTCTACCAGTTCTAGTCTTGACTTTCTTGACATTGATAACACTATTAAAATTTCCATTTCGGGTTCAACTTGGTTTTCTTCTTTTTCCTCTACATCTCTACTTAAAAGGTCGGCAATTGGAATTTCTTGACCTCTTCGGTAAATAACTGTTGGGGAATATGGTAAAACGTCGAACAATATTTTTTGAAGTCTAGCAGGAGCTGAATAAATTGATTTTTTAAAAATTATTTCTAGAGGTTTATGATCACTCTCCACTACTAATTTCTTTCCATAAATATATTCATGAAATTTTTGGCAACCAAACTTAATAGCATAGGCTTCTTTTTCAATTTGTGGCCAATTTTGTTGTGAAGATGTTAAGGCTTTTGTAGCATAAGCAACTGGTTGGTTTCCTTGTAATAATGTCGCTCCTAGACTTCTACTACTAGCATCTACAGAAATAACAACATCTTTGTGTACGTCATAAAATCGTAATACTGGAGGACTCATTAGTTGGTTTTTGATTTTGGCAAAAGCAGTTTCTTGATTTACACTCCAAACAAATTCTACATTTTTCTTTAACAAAGCTCGTAAACAGTCTGTCAGCTCTGACATATTAGGTATAAATTTATTTAGATACGTTACCATACCTAGTAGTCTTTGAAGCTCTTTTACGTTTGTTGGAGTTTTCAAGTTATTTATAATCTCTACCTTTGAAGGATCTACTGTCATGCCATCCTTTGAAAGAATGTGACCCAAGAATTTAATTTTAGGTACATTAAAAATGCACTTTTCTTTGTTCAGTTTTAAACCGACTTTTTTAAGAACAGCAATAACACATTCTGTAATTTTTGTTAATTTCTCTTGACTTTCTGCGTATATAAGTATGTCATCCATCGAACAATGTACATTAGGAATATTTTTTAGAACAAAACTCATTGCTTCTTGGAATACTTCTGGAGCCGAACATATTCCAAATGGCATTCTTGTACAACAAAAGCGTCCCCAAGGCGTAGAAAATGTTAAATATTTCTGCGTACGTTCTGACACTTTGATTTGCCAGAAGCCTCTTCTACAATCCAACAGTGTAAAGAATTTTGCTCCGTTAATTTGAGCAGATATCTCTTCTATGGTTTTGAATGGATAGTGACGTCGCAAAATATTTTTATTCAGGTTACTAGGATCTATACATATTCTGATTTTATCCTTTTGGCGGATCACTACAATTGGACTTACTACTGGAGTTGGCTCTTTAATTGGTTTAATTACTCCTAATTTTACCATATTATCGAGTTCATTTTTTACTTGACTTCTTAACGAGTACGGTATTTTTCTTGCTGGGCATATGTCAAAATTTGGATTTTCGACTAAGTGTATATCATATTCATAATTTTTGAGACATCCCAATCCATCAAATACGTCATTTCTCTGTATGTCAAATGAATGAACTCTCACTATCAAGCCCAAATCCTCGCAAGATTTTCTTCCCAGTATTGGTGGTACTTCTTCATTAACAACTTTAAATGAAATATCGCTGATTTTGTTTTTTATTTGACATTTTATTCTTGTCTCCCCGATTACTAAAATTTTTTCATTGGTAAAGCTTACTAGTCGTTTCGTGCTTGACTCTAGAATATTGCTACCAATTTGATCTACAATGTACTTTGGGAGAACGTTACATTGTGCTCCAGTGTCTAATTTCACACTAAATTTTTTATTTCCTGTTTTGATGATTTCATGCCAATCTTCTTCAAGGGTTAACTTATTTAGTGATCTTATATAAAGCACTTCGTCATTGCCATCATCTTCAGCCTCGTTATCCTCTTCGACTGAATCGATCTTCTTTCCTTTATTACTATTATTTTTGGACCAACACTGACTTGAAAAATGTCCTTTTCTTTGGCAAATTTCACACAAATGTTTGTAAGCTGGACAACTTTTTTTTTATGTTTTGTACCACATCTTTTGCAGTTGAAGATATCAGGCTTTTTTGACTTTTTTAATAAGTTAATGTTGCTGGATTCACCAATTTTTATTTTTGATAGTTGCTGGGTTGTTTGTTCAGACTCACGACAAATTATAATGGCTTTATTTAAGTCAAGTTTATCAGTTGTAATGAGTTTCTCTCTAAGTTTTTCTGATTTGATGCCAAATATGATCTTGTCTGTTAGGAGGCTATCGTTTATTGTTCCAAATTCACAATTTTTTGCTTGAGTGGTTATATTATTCAAGAATTCGTTGAACGATTCGTCTTCTTTCTGTACAATTTTAAAGAAATTGTATCGTTCAAATGATATGTTAACTTTGGGGCTAAAGTAATCTTGAAATTTTTGTTTAATTTCATTTAAGTTTTTTTTTTGAGCATCCGTCAAATTGAAATTATTGTAAATTTGTATTACATCTGGACCAATTGTACTCATAAAAATTGCTGCTTGCATTTCGCTGGACTTTTTCGCTAACTCAATTGCTGTTGCGTACCAATCGAACTGCTGGAGCCAATTTTTCCATGTGTTGGCCATGTTTTCGGTGGTTAGAATTAAGTGTCTTGGAGAACGAATTCCAGATATTTCCATGTTTTTCGTACTTTTTTTTTCGATTTCACTTATTCAGACCGACTTCTGACACCATGTAAAATAATAATTTATAATGATAGACGATGCAGTATTGACAAGTAAAATATATTGATGACAACTGTCTACATTACAAGTTCATATGTATATATAGGGTGATATCTATGTTACACTCTTGAAAATGGTGCATCCTAGCGAGATGCAACAAATGTAGCTTTATTATAAAGAAAATATTGGTTTTTCAAAATGTATAGTAAAAAATGTTAAAAACTGTAAACAAAAAAAAACTTAGGGCCATTTTACCCTAAGCCCGCCTTAATTTACCCACCTATGGATGATCAAAAACTGAGGTTTAGTCCATTAAATAGAGCGTAAGAAGGTATGCATTTGTACCAAATTTCCCTTAGTTATCTTTAAACGTTTAGAAAATATTTACAAAAGTGTGTCATCAGGATTTCAGTTTTAACACCCTGTATCTCGGAAAAGAAACTTTTTCGGACCTATGTTATTATGAACTTTTTTCCTATTTTAGGATGTAGATTTCGCTGTTAAAATATGACGGTATAATTTCGGGACACCCTGTATACATAGGCTCCCGTGCGAGATTCTCATTATGAGTAATCTGATAACAACGGTATCTCTTTATTTGTTTAAAGTAAATTACGTTTTTAGAGGATTCTTTTGTTCTGATAATAATTATAATGAATCACTTATTTGTACGGGATATGCGAAGGAAAACCAATTTTATAGAGGTCGTTGTATTTTTATTATGAATGATGTAAAGTGAGTTTTTAAGATTCTGTCCGGGTTATCAGAAAAAGCGGTCCAAAGTCTAGCCACTGTCAAATCTTGGCAAGTGATAGGCACTGAGACATAGGGTGCTAAAATGGGCGGTGTTAGAAAGAAAACAAAAAAGAAAATATATTAGTCCTACAGCCAACGTGCAGATTTGTGATTTATCTTTATATGGCTGAATTTATTATTAAATTATGTTATGATTAGGGTTGCCATTCGTCCCGACATATGGGGACTGTCGCCGTTATTGACGTTCATGTCCCGACAAGACTGCAGAAAGTCCCGTTTTTAAAGAACCCGAGAATTTAGAAAAAAAATCCGAAATATTTATACAAAATTATTATGCCAGAAACTATTGATCATTTTCCAAAAATTCTGCCTACAGTTGATCACATTAATTGCCTAGGTGACAAATATTGTTGTTGACAAATGATAATCCATCTTGTTTTAATGAGTACGACTTATATCAATCTATAACTGAACCTACTAGAATAACATCCATCTCGATGACTCTGCTTGATCCTATTTATATAAGTAATTGTAGTTTAGTAAAAAAAAACCAGGTGTAAACCAAACAGATTTTTCTGATCATGGGTACTCTTTCTGTAGTTTGAAATTTTCAATAATAAGAAAGAAACCTACAATAAATTTAATAAACACTCCATTTCATGAAATTTTCAATATTGATGATATAGTGCAGTTTCTCACAGAACAAGTTATTCTTTTGTTTCGTAAACATGCGCCATATACGTATTACTCAACCTTATACATCCTGGTTAACTTATCCAATCAAATTTCTAATTAAGGAAAGACATTTTGCTTTAAGCAAACAATATTACACACTGATTGGGATATGTATAAGGAATTAAGAAATTTCACTCGTTCCTCTATACGTCGTGAAAAAAGAGCCTATTTTGACAACCTGTTTAATTCCCATAAATCCAAGGATTTATGGAAGGGTCTAAATAAACTTCAGTCCAGAAAGCAAGAAATAATCCTTATTTTTTCGCTGCAGAAACCCGAAGAAATAAATAAGTATTTGTTCTGTTTTTGTTGATAATGAAGTAGATGATGACCTATTAGAATATTATAATAATTCAACACTACCTAATTTGCATGGAAACAAACTAGCATTTGATTTTATAATTTAATAAACTACTCTATAATATCAAATCTAATGCCATGGGTTCTGATGCTGTGTGAATCTCCACGCTGAAGTACTGTAGTCCGCATATTGATAATTACATTACGCACCTTTAAAGAAACTACTTTCCAACATCTTGGAAAATTCCAACAATTAGATCACTTTGTAAAGTTGCTAACCTCAACATTTTTCTGATTTAAGGCCTACTAGTATTCTGACTGCGATGTCCAAATTTCTTGAAAAGGCTATCTATAATAGAATTTCCCTTTATATTGATGAAAACAAAATACTTCCGGATTATCAGGCTGGTTTCCGAAGTGCCTACAATACATTTGTTACACTTTGTCAAGTTACTAATGATATTGTAAGAAATATAGACAGAAGACAGGACTACAAATCGAACAGTTATGTCAACATCGGACTCTACCCTTAAAAAGACTACGCATGAATAAAGCATCTTTACTAGCAACGCAGAAAACGTGAAGACAAGGATTCTTTAAACTGACATATTCATGACTAAGCCATCTAGGTATAGTAAGATTAGCTAAGTCAGGTAGCTTATGAAGCCACTTTAAATATGTAGTTTTCATATTTTCAGGATCCTCTTCATCCCAACCTAATTTCATGGTCCATATCTTTTGTAATAATAGTTTTGAGATTAAAAGTACTGATGGATCGAAAACTTCATTTACAACAGATAAGATATATCTCTTTGTAATTGAATCCTGACTCAACATTTGATTAACCCTTTGACATACAGTATGGTTCAAATGAAAGGAATAAATTCATTATAATGGAAGTAGTTGGTTTTCCGAAAAAATGCTCGGACAGGTCAATTTTGTTTACTCAAAGCGCAATTTTTTAAGTAGAATTCAATTTTCCCCCACTTCCCATTTTTGGGTAGTGACGTCATTGACAATTTTTTTAAATAGTAACCCCAATTTTTTTTTCTTGATTTTGTTAGATCTTGCAATTTCCTACTCGGAAACATAATATTTGAAATATCTTACATAACAATTTTTTTTGAATAAAAGTCATTTAAAGATCAAACACATAAATTTTATGTTATTTTGAGAACACAATAAATAAATAAAAGATAATTATTTGTAATTAAGTGCTTAATTAAACAAAATAATAATATTATTATTATTAATAATAAAAAAGAATTTGTGAAATTGTCATTAAATTCTTTTTATTATTATTATTATTTTTTTTTTAGATGAAGCACTTAATTACAAATAATCCTTTATTTATTTATTTATTGTGTTTCAAAATAAAATAAAATTTATGTATCTGATCTTTAAATGACTTTTATTCAAAAAAAATTGTTATGTCAGACATTTCAAATATTACGTTTCTGAGTAGAAAATTGCAAGATCTATCAAAATCAAGAAAAAAAAATTTTGGTTACTATTTAAAAAAATTGTCAATGACGTCACTGCCCAAAAATGGGAAGTGGGGGAAAATTGAATTCTATTTAAAAAATTGCGCTTTGAGTAAACAAAATTGACCTGTCCGATCATTTTTTCGGAAAACCAACTACTTCCATTATAATGAATTTATTCCTTTCATTTGAACCATACTGTATATTTAATGTATCATGACATCTATCCCATTCATGTCCCAATATCGGAGTTAATTTAATTGTTTCGGGATTGATGTCGAGAGTGATCGTATATTCCCAAAGTCGAAGAACAAATTTGGCCTCATTCATTACATCTTGAGATTCTTTAATAAATTTTCGCAGTTCTCCTTCTGAATCAACACTCGTAACACAACTATCTACATAAAAACTAGTTAGTAACTTCAAGATTGTGTTTACATATCTATTTTCTTTAAGAACTGATTCTAAATGGTACTTTATTTACTGCTCCCAAGAGGAAAGGACTACATGTGAGACCAAAAACAACCTTCTTATGTCTATAATAGACAAGATCTCGACTCTTATTATACCAAAGAAACCTCACAAAATATAAATATCCTTTCTGTAGTTGTATCTGTAGAAATGCTTTCGCAATATCAGATGTTTCGCCGATTTTGAAGCATCAAAAACTGGACGTAACTTTGTAGTTAAACTACTAAGTCTAACTACAAGTCTGTGGGGTAAATAATGTATATGAATCTCACCCAATTCCTCAAAAGGTACCTCCTCTATTATTCCCAATTGCAACCATTCTTCAAAAACTGTGTTATAATCATTAAAGTAGCCGTCTGTATCTAACTTTTTCATGAGAGCATCCAATCGGGATTTTGCTATCTCGAAATTAGTAGGCAAAGGTGGATGACCTTCTATAAAAGTGAGAGCGACTCTATAACGTCTATCTTCATCTCTTGAAACAGTATCAGAGAAAGATTGAAAAACAGATGCTTCGTGTTCCTTTTTAGATAGTACCTCAATAGGATCGTTTATACCAATAATATCTAGATTCTACATATCAGGAAGACAGAGAGATTTATTGAACATCGAAACAGAAGAATGAAGATATTGAAAATGAAAATAGTTCGCGATTTTTCCCATAATAGTCCATCCTAAAGGTGTTTGAAAAGCAACTAATCCACCTGTTAATCGATGACTAGGAACTGACAAGAAAAAAACCAGCCAAATCAGCTCCAATAAGGAGTTCAATCGGACCACCCCAGATAACTTTATATTTAGAGTTTGTATCTCTTCCATCCAGGGGCCTTCATGAATAAAATCAATGTGACTACAAATTACAGGTTGATCCAGAACATCAAAACTACACTAATATTTCTTGTCAAGAGTTCCTACAGCAATATGGTAACACTTGTGATTAATAGTTTCTGACTCAAAACCCCCCAAATAGTGAATGAAGAACTTCCTCCGACCCTAATGCTTCAAATCCCATTGAAATTGCAGTAGACTTTCTGATATAAGATCAATGAGAACCCGAATCAATAATTGCTCGAACTTGCCGTTAACAATTTTTGCCTTTTAAAGTTACAACCAATGTTAACAAAAAGACTTGACCAAAAGAAGTATGATTTGAGAGATTATCTGTTACTTGAGGACTAGTTTCAACTTCACTAGAGTTTCTAGTCTCCGCTAAATGAGAACACATGACCAATACATGTTTTCCACCACAATTATTACATTTAAGCTGAACCGCCGATCTGCATTTCCTCGCTGTGTGCCCAAATTTCAAACATAGATGACACCAACCCTTAGACGACAATATTCTTACGTTCCACATACGAAAGTTTCAGAGCAGTTGGACAATCCACACTGATGTGTTCTTTTTTACAGAAAACGCATTTTAATGACTTTGTGTTAACTAATGTAGCTAAATTAGAAGAAGATATAGAAGATTTTTTTTGTTTAGAATTAGTGAATCCTGCAGTTGCAAGTGATATTCTTTCTTCATTTTTTACTTCTCCTTTCATAAATTTCATCAGTTGGTCAAGACGTTTTTTTCATAGAATCAGTAGCACAAAAAAATGAACTTCGTTGCCAAACTCGAAGAAGGTCTTCAGATAAGCATGATTCTATCAACGGAAACAACATTGCGGCGCATTGATCAGAAGTGACATTGAGGGATTCTAGAGAAAGAGGTTGAGTTTCAATTTTATCATACAAATCACTTAATCTAGACTTAAAATTATGATTATTTAAAACTAATTTCAAAAGCTCTCTAACGTGAACTTCTATAATTAAGTCTTCACGACCAAAACGTGACTTTAGACTTTCAATAGCCTTGAAATAGTTTTCTCTTGTAAGAGGACAACTCTCGACAATTTGTCTTGCCTTAGAATTAGGAATCGTTGCTTGGTTCAGATAGAAAAATTTGTCTTCTACTTCTAATTCTTCATCTTCGTGAATCCTACGAAATTGGCCCACGAAAAGTAGCCAATTTTAAACATCTCCAAATTTCGTAAATTCAATTTTTGGTTGGAGTATTTTACTTTGAAATGATGAATTAGATCGACTACTACTAGCCCTAACGGTTGCTGTATTTAAATATTTTTCTACCTTAAATTTGAAAGTATTAAATTGGCAGTGATATTGATCAGCTTTTGCCATCTCACCATCAACGTCGATATCTTCTGAATCATTTTTTAACAGGAAATCGAAGAGCTTCTTGTCCAGTGCAGACACTGTTTCAATTTTTTGTTCAAGAAGCTTCAGGTACCCTTGTACCCCTGTGATATCATGTTCCAGCGGAAACTGATTCATATTTATTTTTCACCTCAAAAGAAAAATATTACAATTTTCATGGAAACAACAACAATACAAAATACAACAATATTTAACACAAGCCTTAAATGAAGATCTTGATCTTATTCATAAACTGTCAATTAAACATAATCTTAAGATCAAAAAAAATGTCATCTAATCCTATTTGGAAACAAAATACAACGGAATTACCTTAGTCAAAGTCTTTCCATAAAAATTGATCAATTAACTTTACATCTATCATCATTTTCGACTTTAAAAAGGTTATATTCCATAAGGCACAGTCTGTCTTGGAAGGTGAAAAAAATGTTATCAGAGTCCTTAGTTTTGTCTATTTTCTCATATGGTGATGTCTATGGAAATTTTATACACAAAATCGCATAAAAAAAGTTAAAAATTATTGAGCTAGATTTATTTATGGACTTCGAAAATATCTCATAAAATGTATGAACTTAAATGGTTAAAAATTAAAAATAAACGCAATATAATTTTATTAATTTCTTGTATAATGTCATAAAAGGAAATAAACCAAAAACTCTTTTGGATAAGTTAGTTATGAGATCAGCACTGCACCCTCTAAATGTCCGCTCTAGAAATCTTTTTCACATTCCTCATCACAATTCAGCCATGTTTGAGAAATCATTTACCTACCAATCTGTTAAAATTTATAACGAATGCTTAATGAAGCAAATACATCATCCACAACATATTTTCCAAAAAACAGTAAAGAATAATCTACTCTCACAGCAATTTTTAATTCTTTAAACTTTAAATTCATCCATTGTATTATATTTAATGTTTCTACTATTTTTTTTTTAAAGTTCATATCTAGTTTTATATTTCGAACTTTATTATTATTATCATTTTGAAATTTAATTAACGATAAAATCAGTTAAAATCTAATTATCTTTATTATTTTATTAAAGCATTATGCTTCTTTTTATATTGTACTTTTAGGTTAAGTGTAAGATAGCTTATAGCTAAACTGCGCCTCTTTGTACAATTTATTAATAAAGACGATTTATTATTATAAACTAACATGCGCGGAATTTTAGGACAAGCAAAATCTTCTGAAAAATATTATTCAAAATCAAGTTCAAGTACTTCTTAATTATGTAGATATAGATATAGAAAAAATATTAAAAAAAATACGTGTTGCACTCGGGGACTGCCGCGGTAAAGCTATTGCATAGCATTTTTTTATCAACTTATGCAATTATTAAGTGTAAAGGTTAAAGAAAAGGTCCTTTATTTCTCACAAGTCAATTTAATTGGCGACCGGTTTCGAAGTTGTCACTTCATCATCAGGCACACCTAAATGGAATGTCAAGGAGTCAGTTGTAATAAAAACAATTATAAAAGCATGAACGGACTTTAACATATACAAAATAACAGAAAAAACACAAAAGAAAGTTAAACAATAACCTTGACTCACCTTGACTAATTCCATAAAGGAAGCGCTACAAAAAGTTTAACAGAACGAGTTAAAAAAGTCATGTGTAATAAGTATTTTTTTAAAAAATTTAATGTATGTTAGGTTAAACCACCAGATGTCTTTTTGAATAAAATAGTTAATTAAAACACATTTAAGACAATTATTAACTAAACAACACAAAATAGTTTTACAAGCACAGTTTAAAAATTTTTAAGGATATAATGTTAATTACTGAAAGTAAAAGTAAAAATTATCAGACTGTCAAGACATCTATCTAGATTTTTAACGAATCAATGCAGTAAACTGTAAATTTTAAATTAGCGGATAAATAGTGTACTAACGGAGGTGTTATTTACTGAAAGTGAGTATAGGTGGCGGTGACAAAATTTATTGAAAGTAAAATATATTAAACTGAGAATGAGAAAGCAAAAAAATTTTATACTAACAAGAAAATTAGAACACTAAACAAGAAAATATGAAAATTCATATGTAAAAGGGAAATTTGAAGCAGATAATCAAAAAGAAAATTACTGTTACAGGAAACGGAAACTAGGTTGACAGTACGAATGTCAAAAAAGAAAGTCAAATTTTGGCGTATGACAACCACGTGGGAGAATTTGAATAAGCTAAAAAATTTAATAAGATGCGAATGGGCAAAAATTAATGGAAAGAAAATCTAAATTGGGAGAGTTAATTGTGGTAAGTAACTGACTGAAGATCAAATGAGTGGGGGTAAAAGTCTGAAAATAATTTAAATAAGCGCAGAGAACGTTGGGGTACTAATAAATTGAATTTGTGCATTCAGAGAACAGGAGGGGCCAGATTTAATATTTTTTAAAATTTCCAGGTTCTCAAAGTTATTCAGAAGGAATTTATTAGAAGTCATATGCAAAATGTCGAAGCCAATGCTAGAATCAAAATCGTGACCAGTGTCTAACAAATGAGCAGCAAAGTGAGAAAAACCAGTAGTGTTAGTGTTAAGACAGCGTGTGTGCTCTTTCAGGCGTATTTTAAAATTACGAAAGGTCCTTCCCACATATGAGCATGGACAGTTCAAACAAGTTAGTTTGTAAACACCAGACTGATCCATAGGATCAATCTTATCCTTATTCCTAACAAACAGGCTACTGATCGAGTTGGACGTTCTAAAGCTAATTCTGAAGGAATCTTTGAACAAGTTGGCTATACGATATGAGAATTTTCCAATAAAAGTAAGTGAAACATACTTACGATTATCTGCTTCAATATTGGGAAGGGGGTCAATTATGTAACTATTGTTCTGATTACGTTTATTCTGTTTTCTATGAAGCATTTTATCTATTAAGTTCTGATCATAATTGTGACTATTAGCAATTTGTTTGATAACATTGAGTTCTTTATTAAAGTTATCTACTGATAGTGGTACTTTCAGAAGACGTTCCAAGTAACAATTAAAAGCTGCTAACTTATGTGTAACTGGGTGATTGGATAAATTATCAATAACAACCCCTGTGTGAGTAGGTTTTCTAAATATGTTAAATTCCAACTTAAGATCTGTACAATGGGATATAGTTAAATCAAGGAAGTTGATAGATTTGTTGTTTTCTATCTCTAATGTAAATTTGATGTTACTATGTATGGTGTTTATATAATTTAGGAAGTTATTTAACTTATCCAGATCACCAGTCCATAGTATCAGTATGTCATCAACATATCTATGATAGAATTTAATAGCTGAGCAAAAAGGATTGTTGTTTAATATATTGTTATTCTCAAAATTATGCATAAAGATGTCTGCAAGTATAGGAGATAAAGGAGAACCCATAGCTAATCCTGTTGTCTGTGTAAAAATTTCATTATTAAAGAGGAAGAAGTTTTGTTCAAGACTAATTGTTAATAAGTTCATAAGTTCCAACAGTTCTACATCTGGTAAGGTAGATAAAGACAAGTAAGATTTGATGTATTCTAAAACCTCTGGGATAGGTACATTAGTAAAAAGATTTGATACATCTAACGAAACTAAGTAATCTGTGTCAGTGACATGAACATCTTTGATTTTTTCTATCAATTGTACACTGTTCTTTACTGTATGAACAAAATAATCCTTGTAGTGTTCTTTAAGAATATCATTAAGCCATTTTGAGGTGTAATATGTTGGGGAATTGACGAAGGACACCACAGGCCTTATTGGCATTTCATCATAAACATCCGACTTATGTATTTTTAAGAGACCGTATAATCGAGGAATAAGTTTATGATCAGGTTTGAATTTATTGAAAAGAGTAGGAGTTATCAAACACTTACTATTCTTAAGAACGTTCTTAAATTTAGTGTTAAATTTATTTAGTGGGTTATTGATAGTTGTAAAATCGTTGGTGTTTAAGAAGTTGTTAACTTTAGAAAGATAATCAAATCAAATTACAATGAGACAATTACCTTTGTCAGCTTTGGTTAATATTAAATCGTTGTTTTTGATTTTTATAGAGATGCTTTTAATTAATTAATTAATTTTTAAGCAAATTGATTACATCATTTCTAAGCAAGTCTTTATTAGCTAAATCAAAGTTTTGTAAAATTGATTCTGTTTCAACCGCTAATAGTTCTAAATTGTTTTTATAAGAATTATTGTTTTTAATTAACGGATTGAACTTAATACCTTTTTTAAGTAACTCAACTTCTTCAACAGTAAAAACACAATCAGAATAATTTATGAGAGGTGTATGGAAATTAACAAAATGGTCATGTATGGGCTGTGATTGATTAGGTTTAATAGTCTTAAGAGCTTGTAATTTCTTGTTTAGTGTTCTCATCTTATTAGTGTGTTGGAAATTAATTAAAGTATCTAAGTCATGTAAAAAGTTATTCAACACTATAAAGGGCTATACCTCTTTCAGTAAATCGTACATAGATTTTAACCTAATATCCAAATAGTACAATTTCCTGTATTGTAATCTGATTTCATCCTTCAGCATTAGTGACTTCAATCTGGAAAGGCATCTTCTACTACCAGGGGTGATCTGCTCCCTATTAATCTTGATAGTTAAAAATCTAGGTGTCAAATTTTCTTGTAGGCAACGGTTATTGAAGTAAATATTACAGTTGACTTTCATTCTCTTCATGGCAAACGATCTGTAGCTACTGGCTAAAGTTGCTGGACTGGCAGTATGATTTGGAGTGAGGGTAGCCATATGTGAGTAGTAGGGATTAAGTGTAAAGGTTTACACTTTACACTTAATCCCTACTACTCACATATGGCTACCCTCACTCCAAATTATGCAATTATATATATAAAAATCTCGTGTCACAATGTATGTTCGGGATAAACTCCGAAAATAATGAACCAATTTTGATCAAATTTCGTAATTATCTGTAATTTGGTCCAACTTAGGGTCAGTCTTTTCATCTTCAGATAAAGTTCCAGTTAACTAACCAAAGGGTATATTATCCGAGAGTTACTCTCTGACAGATAATGAGGTTTCCGTCTTTTCAAGAGAAATAATCTGTAGGGTACTTATCTGGTACTTTTTAATGTTCTATGGTCATGTACCTACCTTCATATCAATGTATTTATACATACAATATGTCATTCTCACTGTCACTTGTTGTCATTATTTCGTTTTGTCACTTAGTTGAAAGGTTTTTGTATTTTTCTGATATATGTTATTTAAAACTCCATAAAGCAAGTGACAAAACAGAAAACATCGACCAACTTTCAATAAGCAAGAGGATGCTTGAAACACAAAGCAGTGCTGCCAAATAAAAAATTGATTCTTAAGTCTATTGTATTATAATTAACATAGATTGTTCATTTGAATAAATTGAATATTTCGAAGGTGTAGTTTTTTATTCTGTATGTATGTAATATTGGTGCGAAGGGCATTAGTTTACACTATTTGCCATAAACTATTTTATAAATGTAAAGGCTGTTTTTTTATTATACAGCAGTATTTTTGCGAAAAAAAATATAAAATTACCTATACGAAACAAATAAGTAATCCACTATTTTCAAAAACATCTTCAACAACGTCTATAATGTCAAATACAAATAATGTGTTGACTCGTATCGCATATTATTTATTATGTCATATACCTACTTATCTATCAGTTAACTACTTTATCAGGAAGTTCAGAGATAAGATATCTTTCAGATTAGACCAATTTATCTGCCGGTTAGTTTTATCCAAAAGTGAAAAGATGATTTTTTAAGTTATCTGGGAGATAACGATTACCTGACACTTTATCTGAGGGTGAAAAAACCGACCCTTAAAAGATAGGATAGCTTTTATCTCAATTATTGGAGAGACGGGGGTAGACAGTTTGCATGGAAGTATCGATTTTTTTATAGGAAGAAACTTGAAAATTGGAATTATAGCTACTCTCACAAATAAATAATGGTGTGTTTCATGTTTTGGATTTTCATGTTTTAAGAGGGTAAAGAGGGGAAATGGGGAAAATATGGGAATGGGGTGGAGAGGGGAAATGGGGGAAAGACTTGAAAGAGGGGAAATGGGGGAAATAGGAGAGGTGGGACAAAGAGGGGAAATAAGGGAAATAGGGGAAAGGTGTGGAGTGAAAGTTTGTATGGTGCTATCGATTTTTTAAAGGTAGAAACTTGAAAATTGATATTGTAGTACTCATCATAAATAAATAGACAAGTTTTGGGGTATTTAGATTTTTACACATTAAGGGTGAAAAAATAAATAAAAATAAATAAAAATAAAAAAAATAAATAAAAATAAATTAAATGAAAATAACTAAAAATTAATAAAAATAAATAAAAATAAATAAAAATAAATAAAAATATATAAAAATAAATAAAAATAAATAAAAATAAATAAAAATAAATAAAAATAAATAAAAATAAATAAAAATAAATAAAAATAAATAAAAATAAATAAAAATAAATAAAAATAAATAAAAATAAATAAAAATAAATAAAAATAAATAAAAATAAATAAAAATAAATAAAAATAAATAAAAATAAATAAAAATAAATAAAAATAAATAAAAATAAATAAAAATAAATAAATAAAAATAAAACAAATAAAAATAAATAAAAATAAAACAAATAAAAATAAAACAAAAAAACATAAATAAAAATAAATATAAATAAAAATAAAACAAATAAAAATAAAACAAATAAACATAAATATAAATAAAAATTAATAAACCATTTTTTCAGGTATTGCATGAAAAAATTTCTCACGAGTAATGAAAACGGTTATTCACTTTTTATAATTGGGGTTTGAGAAATTTCAGCGAAGCGAGATCGGGTCAGCTAGTGCAATTATAATTATTTATTTTATTTATGCAGTATTTTTTTCTTTGATATTAATTCAAGTTTTTTCTTTGATATTAATTCAAGTTACACTTTTTGAGCGTGGTGACCGATAAAAAAACAATTTTTTTCTTTTATTAAATAAATGAAAAGTTAATATATTTTTAAATATTTTTATTCCTACAATACATGTAGGTTATTCAGGAATTTTTATCATTGAAACTATAGGTTTATGGTAACTGAAATAAGAAACATAAGTTTGAGAGTTGATATCCTCTAAATATCTGGAAAATACCGCGTCAATGATGGTCCCATATTTTGTTGTGGATTCTTGTGGATCATTATTCATTTTCAAATTCAATTTTTCAGAAATCGTGTCTAATAGAGATAGAATCAGTTATGAGCAGTTAGCAGCTAGTCTACACGCATACGTCTAATTGCACGCACACAAACACCGTACCGAAATCTGCCGAACTGAAACGATGTTAGACGATGCACGGCTTTCAACGCCACACCGATATTTCGATTTTAGATTTTTGGATTTTTCGATTTTTCGCTTCATACTAATACGAATAGGGTCAGATAAAACCGTCTATGGCTATAACGCCGTACCGGTCGGAGTAGGGGGTGTTAGGTTTTTTTCGTTACGGTGTTACAAAATTTCTTGATTCGGTCGCCACTCAAAGCCCGCGATAAAAGCTATGCAATAGCTTAATAATAAAACTTAATAGAAAATAGCGGGTTTTGCAAGTTATTAAAAGCCAATATAGCGGTCTCTATACCTATACATAATACCTACATTTACAAAACATGCTATATAATAAATATAAACCTAAATAACTTAATTCAACAATTTATAGGATTATAAGCAACTATTAGAATAATTATTTTCCATTTTTTCAATCATCTAAACATTTTCTGTCTTATTTTTATTTAGTAATACCGTTAGTATCCAAAATTCAGTTATGAAGCATATAGCGGGTTTTGAATATGGACTACTCAATTTAATAATAAATTCAGCCTTAAGAAAATAGGTCACAAACCTGCACGTTGGCTCTAGTACTATACAGATTAGTTAGTAATAAAAATGATACGTGGGATATTATCAGAGAGACCATTTCAATCAAACTAAGTGATAATGTATTTTATTATTCAAAGTTTTTTATATTTTATATCTGGAATTATTCTCAATATTTGAAGATGATTTTTTTTAATATAATTATTCGTAGATAACGACCTTAAATTGTTATTTTTGTATTAAGTGCGCGAAATCAGTGTTTTTTAACGGCACACGATATAATCAATTCAACTGCCAAAAATTTTATCGAATATTTTGTGTTCAACTGTACAAACGATAATGCCAATACGTAAGTAAAAATATGATGTGTCCAATACATGATTTTCCTGTAAAACTATCAAATACATTGAGTAATACCCATGCACTGTTTGTGTAAATGTTGAGGTAATAAATAATAAAAAACCACAATCACCACTTAAGTATATTATAATAATATTTATCTACTCCTATTAATTTATATATTAATTATTTAACTGCTTTTGAGCAATTAATAGAATCAATAAACAAATAGCGTGAGTTTTAATAGTGAGTTATTACAACTCACGCTGGGCTCCTACGATAATTCGGCATATAAATAGTGTGCGCAGTAAATTCATGGACATTTTAAAGTCGATAAATGTTCCATTGGCGTAAAATGATAGAAAGATTTTTTAACAACTGGAAAGGAATGAATAATAATTAAAAGATTTGAAAATTATTAAATTGTCAATGCCTCAATTATTACATTGAGGGAAGTACTGTCATTTGATATTTTAACAAGATAATTTTGACGTTTTCAAATCAATTTCTAATAATAGTGCTAAAAAAAGATGAATTTAGATAGTAAAGATGAGTTATTATGTACACCTCCAGAAATAAGAGAGATAGCTAATAATGCAATACAGAATTTATTACCAGAAAAATCAAATAACAAGTATAAAGGTGTATACTAAAATTTTCAAGATTGGTGTAACTCGTTTACAGAAAATGTACCTTTGGCATATTTTAATGAACTTAGCAATAAATATAAAGCATCATCTCTATGGACTTTCTACTCCTTGCCAAGAAGCACACTCAACATAAATAATGGAATTAATATAGAGAATTATTCAAAATTACGTGCGTTTCTTAAACGTCAATCAGAAAAACATATAGCTAAAAAGATAAATACATTTACGCCAGAACAACTTAATAATTTCATAAATAAAGCTTCTGATGAGAAATATCTGGCGACAAAGGTAATAGCTTTTACAAAGATTCAAACGTTTTTATCATCTAGTCAATTATATAATTCTTTCTCGATACTTGTATCTTAGTATTTATTGTTATAGTCGTAGAAAAAGTATAGTATTCAACTTGCGGTAATGGTCATAACCGCTCATTAAATAATATACTAGTATTCAAGAATAACACAAGTTACAAAGTAATACGAGCCCTAACACAAAAATGTTCGGACATCAACTGATTTTGCGAAAAGGTTTGAAAATTTCCTTAAGAAATTCAATATCATATGTTTTTCATTTATAAGACATAATATCTATTGTTTAGATCATATTTATGAAACTGTTTTCAAATAAACTAATATTGATTAATAAAACTAAACTAATATTGATAAAAATGCACTATTTGCTGACCATAGCCCTCAGAAAGTCTAGATGCCGTTTGGCGTATGCTGTCAATACAAAAAAATGACCCCATTCAAGCTTGTCGCCATGTTAGGTAAATTTATGTTTTGGCTACACTGATTTTTAGTTTGTGTGTTCTGTAATACGTGAACACCGATAATCTGTACTTTGTTATTAGTTATAAGTGAGTAAGATGCACAATTTCTAATTTCAAATTAAGAACAAAACTTTGACAAACCTATTTGATTTTCCTAGATCTGTTCAGACAGGACCGGTTTTATAAATTTTCACGTTCTTGAAATGTTATTTTTACATGGTTATATATATTATTGGATAAGTGTTTTGTGTACATATTGCTACGAGAATTATAGAGAAATTCAGTGAGATTTATGTAATATAATTCAAATTACAAGTAAACCATCTGTTCCTGTTTGGCAATATGGAGAAAATACCTACTTCAATGTCAAAAGAATGTGATTGTTAACCGGTAATTTATTTATATTATGAAAATAAAAACTCGAATTTTTTAACTAGGGAAAGATATACTTACATCTGTAACAAGGTATTTTTAGAAAAACTAATAGATTACTCCTATTCCTATAGTTTATTTGAAAATGAATAATAGCAAAATTATATAAAAATATGGACCTTTGCCATAAAAACTGTGCTACCAAGCATTTTCAAATAAACTATAATGATAATTTGATTTAATAGAGCGAGTATAAGATCTCACCTGTTAGAGAAATTGGGGCATAGGGAAGAGATTATGAAGCAGGTAAGCAAAGTCGTTGCAAAAGATAAATATATAGAAGTTATTTTAAAAATTTGATAAAAAACTAGTGGAACAACAAATGGAGTTGTCCAAGACGTGCGTCTTTTTTTCCACCGGTTTGTTGCAACCGTTGTTTCACCGATGCGGCCTTGAACGTTTTGTGTTGGATTCTGGTTGACCGTTGAAATAAATAACAGTTGACATACCGCACCGATGCCAACGTTATACGTGTGTCTTTTTACCCAACTTTTGCAGCAACCTTCCTTGTATCTTCTACCGTTGGATGCATTGTTACATTCACGTACAAAACAACAAGAGATTTTGAAAATCCTGTAAAAATTTAACACCAAACCACAAATGTTTTTTATTAAAATAAAACACTAAACGACTAAACTAAAAAATAATGTTTTAAATAAAACCTTTACTAGAAGAACAAAATAAACAACACAACAGATAATAAAATCGATTATATACGTCGAACGCCGATCTTACGCTTATTACTAAACTTGTGCCGATTCTATCTTGTCAGAAGTGCCAACTTAAAATTTATTGACATTTATTTATCATGGCGCCCATCATATGGGGGGTCAAAATGTTTTTACGATGCGGTATCTAGACCTTCTGAGGGCTATGTTGCTGACACATAAATGTTCGGACACGTTAGCAAAACAAATAATAGCAAGCCATGGAAACAAAAAAAAAGTGTTACTATTTTGACATTTTAATTTGAGAATGAATTCGATCATCAATTGGCTCCAAAATGTCGCGTGGTAAAGCAACAAATGGTGCAATTAGAGAATTAATAGTAAAACTGTTTAACCAAGGAAAAACCTTTCGGGATATTGCTAAACAAATAAATGTCGCAAAGTCCACGGTGTCAGATATTGTGAAAAAATATGGAGAAACGGATTCAACTCAAATTTCAAGACATGGTGCTGGTTTACATATTTATAAGGTACGTAGGTTAGGTTTAAGGAAAATCTCATATTTATGCAGTGAAATCATTGGTTTAGGCAAAAGAAAAGCCGTTGCTGACGGAAAACCAAAAGAAAAGACGATTAGTGTGGGCAAAGGAACGGGCAATGTGGACTTTTGAAGACTGGAAAAGAATCATTTTTAGCGATGAATCAAAATTTGATGTTTGCGTGGGTGACCATCGATCACCGTAAGTTATGAATGCATTTACTCTTGTAACTTGTTGTCGGTTTGTAAGGTAACTTTCAAATAATTTGAGTGATGTGTCCCTTATACCTGCTTCTTCTAAGGTATCCAAAAGTAAACGGTGGCTGACAGTATTGTTACGAAAGTCTAATTTATTTTTAGTTTATTTATTTAAAAACACACTATTTACAATTTATTCTTCTTCGATATCAGCGACAATAACAGTATGAATGAACTTTTCTGTACCAATTCCCAATTGAACCTGGATTTCCCCATTTGGCACTTTCACCTGTGGCAGTCGCAATTTTGTTGGTAGACGTCTCTTACAGTTCTTTATGGTTGTTGGTCTCAAAGCTGTCTCGAACTGTTTAAGGTAGTTGGTCCATGACATCTTTCCGTCGAAGGTTGGGGGTTTGAAACGAGCAGAGTTTACAGCTCCTTCCAATTTTAACTTCGACTCCACCCATGACACTTTATTTCACCGTCCTTGGTCTTTTCCATCTCTTTTATTTTCTCCTCAACGGAAGACATTATTTTATTCTCAACGAAAGAAATCTTATTTTCCATAGAAGAAATTTCACTTTTTAAAGAAGAGATCAGAAGAAAAGTTTCTAAAGAAGAGATATCGTTTTTCACTGAAGACATATAATAATAATAATAAATAATAATTATAATCTTTATTAACCAACAAACGGAAAAGATTACAATAGTTGTTAAAACAAAAAAGAATTCAATTTAATAAATAGGTTGGTTAAAAGGCGCCTATTCAGCAAAGCTGTTCTTCCATAAGGACCTATCGCAAAGTAAAACCTAAATTTGTAATTATATATTATAATACCCTAAATAAATAAAAAAAAATACTTATAAAATAACATCTTATCTTACGACAACATAACCTTTTCTCCTAGATTGTTTTTATAATAATATTTGTTAATAATAACAATATTAATAATAATAATAATGATAAAAAAAAGATGTAACAATAATATTATAAAACGGTCATAAAAAAGCTTTCAAAGAATTTTTTTTAGGCTAATACCTACATCTACATCTGCTTATGGCAACATAACCTCTTTTCGTAGATTGATTTTATTATAATATTAATAATATTAATAATATTAATAATATTAATAATATTAATAATATTAATAATATTAATAATATTAATAATATTAATAATATTAATAATATTAATAATATTAATAATATTAATAATATTAATAATATTAATAATATTAATAATATTAATAATATTAATAATATTAATAATATTAATAATATTAATAATATTAATAATATTAATAATATTAATAATATTAATAATATTAATAATATTAATAATATTAATAATATTAATAATATTAATAATATTAATAATATTAATAATATTAATAATATTAATAATATTAATAATATTAATAATATTAATAATATTAATAATATTAATAATATTAATAATATTAATAATATTAATAATATTAATAATATTAATAATAATAACAAAATCGTATTTATAAAACAAGATATAGGAAAGCTTTCAGAGAAGAAGTTTTAACGGATCTGAAGATAATATCTACATTGCTCTTGAAAAATAGTTTTTTTTTAAGTAATATTTAAATGAATTTAGAGATTTTCTTCTTATATCAAGTGACAGTTCATTATACAAAGCGGCAATAGTGTATGAAAAAGATCTTGTAAATAAGGCTGTTTTGTGTTTCGGTATTGTTATTGTATGTTTGTAACGTATGTTAATGTTGTGAACGTCTTCTCTATAAGTAATTTTTCTTGTCAAGTAAGGTGGTTTTTTATCAGATATAATTTTGTGAAAAAACGTAAGAGAATGCAATCTACGTCTATTGGCCATATTTAACCAGTTTGCTGTTATAAGCTTATGACTAATTCGATCGTACTTCCTAATACCGTAGACTAATCTAAAGCAGCAGTTTTGTAATTTTTGGAGTTTGTTCTGATCAACGACTCGTAAACATGGTCCATAGACATAATCGCAATAGTTGGCATGCGAAAGTACCAATGACTCTGTCAGTAATAACTTAATTTCTTGTGACAGATATATCCGATTGGCATACAAAAGCTTTAGATTGGAATATCCATTCTTTAAAATATTATTGACGTGATAAGAAAACCTAAGATTTTGATCAATAATAACACCCAAATTTTTCGATTTCTCAATAGGTTTTAGAATATTATTTTTTAGTTTAATTTTCTAAGGAAGAAATATCAGACAAAATTTTACTTTCTAAGGAAGTAATATCACTTTTTACAGAAGAAACTTCTGAAGAAACTTTATTTTCCAATGAGGAAATATTAGAAGAAATATCGGTTTTCATGGAGATTATCTTACTTTCCATATCGGAAGAAATTGTAGAAATTATAGCAGATGTATCATCCGAAAAAAGGTACGTTTCCGGATCCAAACCTTCACTTATTAATTCTTCTTTAGGCCACTTTGCGAGGTCTGCTTTCTTCCCTGTCGTCTCCAGCTCACGATCTTCTAACTCGCGACGTAGCTCGGTCACTTTTAAATCACACAGTCTTTTAGCGATTATTGTCCACTATTTATTTATAGTTTCACTTCTAACACCAATGTAACGAAAGTCTAATTTATTTTTAGTTTATTTATTTAAAAACACACTATTTACAATTTATTTCAGACGTACTATTTAATTTATATAATATTTAAACACTAACTAACAATTCTAATTTATTTCTTACACTTTAACTTTCCAATACAATGTTCTATCTTAAACTAAACTCGGCGCTGATACGTCGGCTATTTATATTAGTCCAACTCCGCTACTGGAAAATGTTAGAGGCTCTCGACGGTCGTCTCGAACATTCCATTCCTATAACTAAACGACACTCTCCGCCGTTCCAGCTGTTTCTCGAGCCTCAGCGGCATTATCAGAACATTCCGTCGCCTCGAGCACGAGTTGCAATGTGAAGGTCGAGCATACACAGGGTAGGCTTTAAGAATTTCATAACAGTATCAAATGCTTTCGAGAAGTCTAGATATACACAGAGACATGGACTGCTTTCATCTAGAGCAGTTAGTATTTTGGTAGATAGTGCTATAATAGCATCTTCCGTAGAGACATGTTTTTTTGAAACCATATTGTTTATCAGATTTTATACCATATTTTGATGTAAAATTTACTAATTTGTTTTTAAAAGCTTTTTCAAAAATCTTTGATAAATGTGTTATTAATGAAATTGGTCTATAATTTGTTACCACTGTGGCATCTTCTTTTTTATATATGGGGATAACGATTGTCTGTTTAAATATATTAGGCCATACACCAGTATCAAAAGTCAGGTTTATCAAATGATTTAGTGGTGTTACAATAAATTTAGATATATCTTTTAATATTTCGGCCTTAATATTGTCGATTCCAGGACTTTTATTAGATTTTAACTCGTAATGGTTTTAATTTCTCGTTCGGAAGTTGGAAATGGAACGAAAGAATTGCAGAGAATATTACGGGGTGCTCAATAGGTTGGATTTGGCTTAATATTTTCAGCCAGTTCTTTTTCAACATTTATATAGGTTTTATTAAAAATATTTCTTTGAATGTATTTATTGTTTCCCCTTTTGAATTTTTTATTGAATTTATATATTTTTTGTTTCTCTATTGGAGGTAATTTCATTTATTACTTTCCAAAGTTGTTGGAGGTTACAGGAGTTGTTTTCAATATTTTTGTTAATTAGGCTTTTATAATAGTTATTTTTCACAGTTTTTATAGAATTAGTTACTTTGTTTTTATATGTTTTGTATTGTGGTTTAATTTCTAGGTTATTCGGGTTTTTTAATGTTTGTTAAAAAAGTGCATTCTTCTTATTTATCTTTTTTAGCAGCTGGTTTGTGATCCAGGGACAGATTTTGTGTTTTTCTTCTTAATTTTATTTCTTTTGTGCTGTTTTACAAAATTAGATAATAAACTAACGAATGTATTGGTTGCAGAATCGACTTCCCTAGTAGCCAATAATAATAGATAATCCCAAGAAGAATTTTTTAAATCTTGCCGTTTTATCTTTTTTTTCAGATTTTATTGTAGGTTTAAGAATAAATTGTAAAGCTGTTATATTTCTATAAAGGTCTGTAGCTGAATGTCGTGATACCGTCGTCATGTATAGGCCGGTTACGATACTGTTTAAAAAAAAATAACAGGTAAGGACCAGGTGGAACATGTAGTTAGGGTTATAACTAAAAGAACCAAAAACTTTTAAAGACGAGATAATGGGAAGGGGTGGAATAGGGTTGCAGTTCAGGGGTTGAAAACGGATTTTTGTGTTTTGCGGCGAAACATAAGCTCTTCACGAAAAGTGTTTAATACAAAAATTGTAGATAATGAAAAATCTAAAACTTTTGAATATGACATTTTTCAACATAACATCAAATTTTCCGAGAAAATGGCGAAACACTGATGTTTCAGTTTTTAATTTTTCTCTAGAGTAAAAATAATTTAATTTACATGAAATTTGGTGAAAGTGAAACTTTTTTAGTGTTAAATAAGCATGAATTTTTTGAATTACAAAAAACGAATAGTTTCCGAGATAATTACATTTTTCGAAAAAAATACTCTAAACTTCCACGGAAAACTTTATTGATATTTTTTCGATTTCAATTTTAACCGTTGAAATGTCTACTTGCATTAACTTTCGTAACCATAATTTTTATATAGTCGTTTCGAAGTTTGAAATGTCAAACAATTACTTCAATTTTATCGATGTCCTATAAATTAAACAGTTTTATTCAATAGTTTTTTTACGGTTAAAAATAGACTATTTTAGTCTCCTTATACAAAAGGGAATTAAAATATAAACCTAGTTTAAACTGTAAACCTTGTTGTATAATCATCGGGTATTGTTAAACATAGTTTTAAAAATAACATTTGTACTTTGAATATATAACCAGTTAAAACTTAAACTCCTGTTAGTTAAACTGAGATTCTTTTAACAACCACTACATGTAATTTGTTTACCAGTTAGCAAAAAAACATAATTTTAACTTTCAAAAATTTTAAGAATATATTTCTTACCTGGATTAGGTAATTCCATGAAAGAAACCACAATTATTTTTGTTTTAGAGAAATTATAGCGTATACAGGGTGGACCGGATTTAATTTGCGTACACAGAGATCTCGTAAACCGTAAGATATACATTGTCGGTTAAATGGGGAAAAAGTTTCGTATTTTGACGGATAATACAATGGTCCATAGAAGTTCCAGATTTTCCGACTGGTTCCGGAGATATTCGATAAAATCTGAAAAACCTCATTTTCGTTTTTTAAGTCGTGCGTTGTTATTATAAAAGATACAAAAAAAGTTTTTATTATAAATCAAATTCCCTATAATCTGCCATGTCACAATTTTTATTACGACGTTTCGTATTTACAGGGCCACCTTCAACTTATTTTTTTTAAATACGGACCTGGATTTTTAAATGTAATTTTTTATAGCTTTTGTATAGCTAAATACAACGATATGTTACACTTTACCATTTTACTACGTTCCATCTATGAAAATATCATCAGCTCTGTAGCTTCTGATGATACCGTTTCTTACTTGATTAAAACAAGATAGCTAATTAAATAATAATTAAAAAACAAAAAATGCTTAAAATGTGAAATTTTAAATATTATTTGAAACATAATACAAGAATTATTTAATTACAAAATGGGTTAGAATTTTTTATCAAACATGATTAAGTACAACCAGCAAACAAGACTAATGAAGAACGAATTATGGTTGTACACATTCTACAAATAATAAAGCTAATAACAAAAATATAAAATGAAAAACAAAACGGTCAAGCAATCTATAAATTCCTACAACTAACAAACAAGACCAAAGAATACCTACCCAAGAAGCGAAACTGAATGAGTTTTCGTATGTACCAATGCATGGGAACTTAATACACTGGGAAACGTATGAAAATTAATAATTTTTTGTCGTTTGGTTCATAAGTATTAAACACATACTAAAGTAACAATGGGTTCGTTCACCGTCATCAAACAGTTTCGTACTATTAGGAATCGCTTTTTTGAAACCGTTTGTTAAAACGTAAAAGTGTAAATTAAAGTAGCTTCTACGTTTAACAATCAAAAGTATGCCAAATGGAAACTAAAGAAAGGGTTCTGTGGCAGTGTTGTTTTCGCAAGTTGAAGTAAAATGCGTATTAACATATTTTCCCGTAAAATAATTTCAATGCCTGACTCAAATTGTTTGGAATAATAAATGATCCTTAGTTAATTTAAAGTACAAACTCTATAAAGATATGTCAAATTATTTCAAATTTCAACCCGTCCTTTGTTCGTTCACCGTCATCTAAAGTGACCATATTTTGAAAATTAGAAAGTGGGATAAATCAAAAAGATTGAGATTAGGAGATTTTTTGTCAAAGAATTCTAGTTTTTGAAGTAGTGAGAGTTCATTGGAGAGCAAAAAAAAACGTCACCATAATGGCTTAAAAGCGGGATAAAATTGGGACACATGTTAAATCGGGACTAGATTTAAAATCGGGACTGTCCGACCTAAAACGGGACGGATGGTCACTTTACCATCATCGCAACTGTTTACACGAAGCATAGAAACGTATGATTCCCAAACAAATCATTAATCAAATGACAGTGAGCACGGCCAATGAAACAGAAAATTCTTACCATGTTCATTATGTAAAATAGATTATTTTATAACGAAATAAGTACTGTAGGTACAATAATGACAGGCACTACGCAATAGCGTAAGCAGAAAATCTGGTCATTCTGCAAATAGGGCATTTGAGAACATACTCTGCGAAAGAATGCAAGTATGTCTTAAAATTATAGGACAATGGTGCAAGGATCTTCACTGTATATCAATACCAAGAAAATGGAAATGATCCTTTTCACAAGAAAAAGGATGAAAATGAAATTGAAACCACCCGAGCTCCTAAACACAAAACAAAACTTTGCAACCATCAAGACAGAATGAAGTAGAGACGACATAAACATTGTTTTGCGATATGACATAAGGACGCACTTCTAGTGACGAAAAAATGTAATGAAAATGACGACTTTAGTCGTACTTTGATTTATTTAAAGTCAATCATTTTATATTTGAAGTCTGACGGAATGACAATGATTTTATATCATTTAAATGCAGCTATTTAAAAAAATGGCATTTATTCTCACCAAAACTGATTAGCACTATCTCGAATTTGACATATGACGTAAAAATGTAATGCAAATGTGCGGACACTAGCATCGTCATAGCATCTCTTCTCTTTATTCTTAAAAGGAAGCACAATGGACCTAGTGAGGCATAAGTGCCGTGGGGTAACCCACTCTCTACACGTCAAATATATAGAAGAACTGTAGATAGCTGTAAATGCATTTCCTCGGAGTGAATTTGTCATATATTTTAATTATTGTTTTGTATTATTTTTTATTTACTGTTTTAATCCGAATTAATTGAAAAACAAAAAAAAACAAATTTTAAATAAAAGACTATGAATTCAAACGATGCATAATACATAGGCGTAAAACATCATTAAGGTAATACTGATTTAGAAATTTGAAATATAAAACATTTACAGCCAGATGCAAGAACGGTCATTAAAATTTACTAACAATGCAATGTATTTTTTTTCAAATAACAAATATCTTAAAACTATCTAATTTCTAATTTATAGTTAGTTAAATACAACTACGTACTTTATTGCAATTTTCACAAAACGCTAATAATAATATACCAAACGTTGTTCTACATAAATTTACAGCTATGTTTGACGTTAAACCACCTCTAAAACACTGAGAAAACTTAGCAGTTTTTTGTCCACGAATTGCCCATTTAGTGTCGCTTCTTGGGTAGGTATTCTTTGACAAGACTAATGAAGAACGAATTATGGTTGTACACATTCTACAAATAATAAAGCTAATAACAAAAACAAAATTCAAAAACAAAAACAGTCACAAGAGTTGCTCAAAATGTAGTCCATTCTGTTGGATACAGAGTGCAATTCTCCTAGACATTTGGGATGTAGTTTTATCAACCATTTCTGGTGTAATTTTTTCAAATGCATCTACTATTCGTTGACGAAGTTCTTGTAGATTATTTGGCATATTTTTGTCGTAGATTTGGTTCTTTACGAAGCCCCATACAAAATAATCCATGGGGTTAAGACACGGAGATCGAGGAGGCCATCTTATTGGTCCATTGGTACCAATCCAATTACCTCTAAAATATTGATCGAGATACTCTGCAACCCTCCTCGCATTGTGTGCACCACAACCGTCTTGCAAAAAGTATTGAAGATTTTGTCTTGTCTGTAAGGGCATCTCATCGAGTACTTCCTCCAATAAATATCGGAACTGATTTAAATTACCATCCAAAAAAATCGGCCCAATAATCTGATTATTCATTAGTCCACACCACACATTTTGGGTAAAACGGAACTGTGGTCTAACTTCTCTGATTAAATGGGGATTAGAAGTAGCATACAAATGCTTGTTCCTGGGATTAAATATTCCACTATTAGTAAAGGATCATTCATCCGTCCATAATATCTTTTTGTTGAAAGAACGCAGTTTTCTACTATACCAACGAAAAAACACCAGTCTTCTATCAGAGTCTCCAGCGTGTAAGTTCTGGACTTTTTGAAATTTATACCCGTGGTATTTATGTTTCTTTAAAATTTTTTTAACCGTGGAGGTTCCTATTACACATTCTTTAGCTATTCGCCTAGTAGAATTTTCAGGGTTAATATGTATTTGGGCAAGAACATTAATTTCATTATCAGTATGTCGAACCTGATATCTAGTTATCCTTTTTTTCACACTGCTATGCTCTGCTATATTTTTTGAAATATAAGAAAACATCCTCTTAGATGGCTGTTGTCTATCAGGATATAAATCTAAATAAGTCTGAGCTGACCGGGTTTCATTCCTATAGCATCTTATGTACACATCATACATATCTTTCTTCTCTTTTTCAGTATAACGAACCATAATATTTATTTAATTTTAAATTATTTAAAGCTAAAAAAGTACTATAATATTAGATGTTACAGATTAAAACAGAAATATTGATGACAAGAAACAAACTGACATGCATGGCAAACATGATTTTGTTAAGATCTTATGTATGCAAAAATGAAAACATTAAAGATAGAAAAAATACGGTGTGAGAAACCTAAGCGAAAGATTTTACAGAAAATCAGGTGATAGGAATTTATAGATTGCTTGACCGTTTTGTTTTTCATTTTATATTTTTGTTATTAGCTTTATTATTTGTAGAATGTGTACAACCATAATTCGTTCTTCATTAGTATTGTTTGCTGGTTGTACTTAATCATGTTTGATAAAAAATTCTAACCCATTTTGTAATTAAATAATTCTTGTATTATGTTTCAAATAATATTTAAAATTTCACATTTTAAGCATTTTTTGTTTTTTAATTATTGTTTAATTAGCTATCTTGTTTTAATCAAGTAAGAAACGGTATCATCAGAAGCTACAGATGATATTTTCATAGACGAAACGTAGTAAAATGATAAGGTGTAACATATCGTTGTATTTAGCTATACAAAAGCTATACAAAATTACAGTTAAAAAACCAGGTCCGTATTTAAAAAAAATAAGTTGAAGGTGGCCCTGGAAATACGAAACGTCGTAATACAAATTTTGACATGGCAGATTATAGGGAACTTGATTTATAAAAAAAACTTCGTATAATTTTTTTTTGTATCTTTTATAATAATAACGCACGACTTAAAAAACGAAAATGAGGTTTTTCGGATTTTATCGAATATCTCCGGAACCAGTCGGATAATCTGGAACTTCTATGGACCATTGCATTATCCGTCAAAATACGAAACTTTTTCCCCATTTAACCGACAATGTATATCTTACGGTTTACGAGATCTCTGTATACGCAAATTAAATCCGGTCCACCCTGTATAACCAGTTAAAAATTAAACTCCTGTTAGTTAAACTGACATTCTTTTAACAACCACTAAATGTAATTTTTTTACCAGTTAGCAAAAAAATATTTTAACTTTCAAAAATTTTAAGAATATATTCCTTACCTGGATTAGTTAATTCCATGAAAGAAACCACAAAAAGTATTTTTGTTTTAGAGAAATTATAGTGTATATACCAATTCCGTTTAAAGTATTTAAATAAACTGATCGTTATATCATAATCAGATTTTGAATAATTATTTTTTTAACTTTATCATTTCCACCACTATAGTTATCAGTTGTTTATAACGATTATATCGAGCAGGTTTGTGATCTACTATTTTGCAATTGATTATCGTATGATATTTTTATTTTTTTTTTAAATTTGACCTGTACCAATTTATCGTTATTTGGGTTTGAGAGACCATGTGTATCGACCTTATCATGTTAACTTCCTGGTGACAAAAATGTATTTATATATTTGTAAAATTGTAGATCCTATAAACTTATAGAACGTATTTGCAACAACCCCCCCCCCCCCCCATACTCCCATTTGATTTTTGTTTTAACGTCTCGGATCTTATTATTTACCTCTCAATTTTGTTTTACTTTATATCCTACAATTACTGTATTTGGCTTTTTCTTCTAGTAGTGTAGTGATCGTCTAGTTCAGGCTTGCACAACATACGGCCCGCATGCGTCCCGCCATTGTCGTTTTCTTGGCACTTTGTCCGTTGACCAGTTTGACCCGCCTACGTAAAACTATACATTTTTCAGTAACAATTTAGGTTCCATGACAAAACAGAACTTGACAAAATAGAACAGGACAAAACAGAACATGACAAAACAGAACTTGACAAAACAGAACACAGACAAAACAGAACACAGACAAAACAGAACACGGACAAAACAGAACACAGACAAAACAGAACAAGGACAAAAAAGAACACAGACATAACAGAACACAGACATAACAGAAGACAGACATAACAGAACACAGACAAAACAGAACATATCAACGGTCTACTGAGAGAAGTTAAAATTCAAACTTTATTTGTAGATTTTTAAAACAAGTAAGTCTTATTGATAGCAAAAGTAAATCAATGAAGTTTGTACAAAAAATATTCTAACACTGTTAACTATTTATCATACAACTGATTTAGGGTAATGTTACAATATATTTAATCAGGAAATAGTATCAATCATTAAAAACAATATCAGAGTAAAGTAACTATAATTAGACTTAAGGCAATAAATCTCTTGTGTACCAAGGATATGAGTATTCAAAATTTAGAGAAAACGAAAGCCAGGTGATTACGTGGAGATGTAGAGTTTATTTCTCTACAAAATGCAAAGCTTTCTTAAAAACGCAGAAAGAAATTATTATTGGAGACGTACCACATCACTGCCATGATTCAAACCCACAGAAAATACAGGCAAATAATCTAAGGGCCAAGATGAAAGAAGATATGAAGTCAGTGGGGACCACGAAATGTAATAGAGAATATTTTAACTGATGCGGATAACAATGTTTTAGAACAGTTACCAAAACCATCTTCTCTTACGAGAACCCTCACTCGACATAAACAAGGTACTTATATTCCAAATCCAACAACGGTCGAATTTAATATACCAAAACATTACATGGATGTAATTTTACATGATACAGGGGCCGATGATCCTGATAGAATTCTGGCAATAGGGAATGAAGAGTTGGTTAAAGAATTAAAAAAAGACGTTATTTTTGGAGGTGGAACTTTTGATAAAGCACCAAACGTTTTCTATCAACTATTTACATGGCACGCTAAGGTTGGAAATTAATTTCCACCCTGCATTTATTTCCTTTTACAAAAGAAGAATATTGAAACATACAGCCGAATGTTTACTATTTTATGTGAATTGGTACTGGATTTATCACCAGACCAGATTCTTGTAGATTTCGAAAAAGCTTGTATGTCTGCTTCTCGAGTTGTTTTCCCACAGGCAGAAGTAAAAGGTTGTTATTTCCACCTTACCCAAAGCGTAATTAGGAAAATTAACAGTGTTGGCTTAAAACAAGTATACGAATCTGATGTTAACCTAAAGCTGAAACTTAAATATCTACCTGCTCTTTCCTTTGTTCCAGTAGCAGATGTAAGAATTATATTTAACCAACTAGCTGCGACATTTCCGGATGAGGATGGATATAATGAGGTTCTTACTTATTTTTTTTTTTCAACGCACATAGAAGGTGCTGCAGGAAGATTGTCACAATTTTCTATTAGAATTTGGAATCATCATGAAGCTGCTGCTGAGAAATGACCGAAAACTACAAACTGCTGCGAAGGTTTTTATAATGCCTTAAATTCAATCTTTCACTGCAGTCATCCCAGCGTTTGGAATTTATTAGATGGTTTAAGATGAGATATAGCTTGCCAGCGGCTTTTGTTAGCTAATACTAATGTAGGTCGCTTGGTAATAGTAGTGGCAATAGTAGTACAGGGCTATCAACATGAAGAAAATAAGTTGAAAATTTAATTATTAAACAAATTATTTAAGTACCAAAAATGTTACATTACTCCTTTTTTGTTTTTCTTATAAAATTAAAAAAAAAACAAGAAAAATCTAGAAAAAAAATTAGTCAAAAAATAAATACAGTATCTTTTAATCATGAAATTTTTCCGAATTTTTCGTATTTTTAACTATTCTTTAATTTTTAGCATATCTGTAAGAATTATACAAACAATTCCTACACAATTTAACCAAAACATAAGAAAGTAAATCTCAATAATATTGTTGTTTAATTATCGTATTTAAAGTATTTACCCTAAGTACTAAGTACCCTAAGTACTAAGAATTAACCCAATAAACGCATTTAAATATATGTATACTGATAGGAGGCGAAATTTTTTGTTAAAGAATTTCGAGAAATACTTACATAGTTATTATATACTATTTTCTGTTTTGTCTGTGTTCTGTTTTGTCCGTGTTCTGTTATGTCTGTGTTCTGTTTTGTCTGTGTTCTGTTTTGTCCGTGTTCTGTTTTGTCAAGTTCTGTTTTGTCATGTTCTGTTTTGTCCTGTTCTGTTTTGTCAAGTTCTGTTCTGTCTGATCACCCAATTTAGGTATTAATTGCCTTTTTTAGGAGCTCGATAGAAGGATCTGGTTCATTATAAGGTGACGATCTTTTTTTTTTTTAGACGCTCGACAGAAGGACTTTTAAAATTATAAGGTGAGGACTTTTTTTTTTGTTTTTAGAATCTTTATAGACCACCTCAACCTGCTTTATAAATTTATAAGCTCAGGACTCTCTTGGCCCTCGTACACTTACGGTTTTTGAACTGGCCCTTTGAAAATCTCAGTTGTGCAGGACTGGTCTAGTTAATTAATTGATAATTTATATACCCACGTTGTGATAATGTTAATTAATATAGACCAGGATTCGATGCAAAGTTTGGTACAAATTGATAAAATTATATTTAAACTCTTTTATTTTTCCCAGTTCCGTTCAAACGCAGACCACGTTTATTTGCTATCAAGATATATTTTATTTAGCTTGATGACCAACGAAGTTAATGAACAGCGTCAATTCGCCAGTTGGTTAACTACTATGTTGATGTTTATATTTTAATTTAGCTTCATTCTATTCTAGATATACACCGGATTGAAACCTTTTAGGTAATTATTTCGACGAGTATAGAGGTGATGACCAACGGAGGTAACGAACAACGTCAATTTGCTAGTTGGTTACATTACTGTGTTGATTTTTTTGTTTAAGTAGAATGGTTTGCTTAGTATAGGTGCCCCCCTTATTATTAAATTTTACTATCTCGTTTTATATAATTTATCCAAGATAAAACAACCATTTATATTTCTAAAATATTAATTTTTATTAAAATTACTCAAATTCACCCATTGAAAAACAAATATCTAACCTAACTGACTTTCGTGGTGAATGCCCGCAGGACATGTGGTTTATTGGTTACATTGATAATATTTTAAAGCAAATAACAGGCCCTTTTTCAAGGGAAACCCAGGTGGTATCTCAAAGAAAGTTACTTAAATCTTTTGACTCACCATTGAAAATACAGACATTTGATTCGTCTATACTAGACATTATGTACTAATTTTATTTAGCGTTGTGACAGCGTCGATTTAGGTACGTCGCAGCGCTGAGCGTCGCCATGCGTCGTGACGGAGAGGAAGGTATTTATTACGGTTCTGCGCCGGAACACATATACGGCGCTGCGCGATAAAGAGATATTATGAGGCAAATATTTAGAGACGGCCAGCGTCGGGAAGTAAGGCGTGGGACGTTGATAGTATAGAAGGTATTGTAGGATAAACGTCGGTTAAGAAAAGCGTCGATTTAAGAAAAGTACTGAATACTGAACTTGAGATATAACTGGATACAAAAAATAAAGGAATTAATGAAATAATAATGAAAAAATATAAAATAATAATCCAATATATATAAAAACATAATTGATGAATTTAGAGCTTTTTGGGTTCGGGCCTTTATACCCGTTTTTATGGCTTTTTGTGACGTCAGTTTGTCGTAGCTCCGGTGGGAACAAATTTTTGCGGATAAAAAGGGTGGTAGATTTATTATACGTCTTGAGAACTACTCGGAATTTTGTATCGAAATCTTGTCGAAAATCGATCTTGACTTTCGAAACTAGAAAGATAAGCGGGTTAAGTGTTTTAATGATTATTACTTCGTGAAAATAAATATGTTTATTGAGGTTTTTGGATCGAATTCTCAAGGGTTAACTTTTTATCTCTTCTGTACAGATACTCCTTCAATTATTGGTATTTTTTCAAAATAATATTTGTACACATTCTAGTAAAGTAAAGTTTTATTTTATACATGTATTTCAATTACAGGTTGTATTATTTCTTTTCTCGTTGGAATCTGACCGCTGCTGGTTAGAAAACCTCAGTTCTGGATTTGTTATCTTTTATCCGGCATGCCTCTGAGCATTTGCGCTGATTGAACTGGTAATGTGATTAACTAAAGACACCACTTGATTGTTGATTATGTACTAGTCTGTTCGCTATACTTACGCAGGTTTCGGATTAAAAATTTTATGAGTATCTCCAGGTAAGTACCCGAAAGTTTGACCTGTTCTTTGGGGAAATATCAACTGGTTAAATGAAATGAAAAATAATGTACAACTTTTTAATTAAATAATAATGGAAAATCTTTTGTATAATTGAGAGCAGAATTAAACTTCTTCATTAATGGAGTCTAATGTGGCTATTATAAACCTAATAATAATTTTATATTACACTTCACACAGAAAATATGGTCTATGTATAATAAGAGGGTTATTTAGCTCAAATAAAATATTTTCTAACATAAAAATTTGTTCCATGTAGAGAATTTCAAATGAAAAATAAAAAAATTGAACTTGCCAACAAAAATGAAAATCAGTAATTATCATCCAAAATATCATAATCGTCATCATCATCACTGTCATCACCATTAATTGTTACTATGATTGGACTTATTTCGTTTATTTTATTTTCACAAGTCCACCAATCTTCTATTAGTTTCTCGCACTTGGATATACAGTTCCGCCACACTTCTGGAGTTGTAATTGAAAGTGCTTTTCGCCAAGTTTCCCGAACTGCGTCGTCATTATAACCATTAGGCCCAATATGGTTGTCATAATATTGTTTTGCTATTCCACATATATATTCGATGAGATTAAACTGGCAATGATACGGTGGCAGACGTAAAACTTGATGACCGTAATTTTCAATAATCTGATCCACAACAAAGGTTTTTGGTTTTGCGTGTATATTTGCCAAGCGTAATAATTCTGATTTTAATATATATTGAGGAAATGGTATATGTTCCTTTGTCAACCATTCTTTAATTTTATCATCAGTCCAAGAATTCGTTGGACTTTTGTTTAATACTTCAGAAGGGTAAGGTGCATTGTCTACAGTAGTTACGCTAGGCTCACTTAAACCTGGGAGAAGTTTTTCATGCAACCATTTTACAAACATTTCTGTGTTCATATTATCGTGATAGTCACTGGATTTTGATTTAGATAAAAATATTAAATCAGCACCTTCTATAAAACCCGATTTCCCTCCTGCATGTAAAATTATGTGTCGCTTCCCTTCTCCATCGGTATGTTTGATGGACTTTACGTTATCATCTTGCCATATTCTCTTGGTTGCACCCCTAGAAAATATCCATATTTCGTCTAAATATATAAAATTCGCCCCTTCATCTTTAAATTTAGGATATTTTCTTAGAAAGTTAATTCTCTTGTGCACGACAGAACTTCTTTCACAAAGTGCCTTTCTGTTATCCTCCTTTTGAAATTTGAAACCCAAGTTATGTATCACTTGCCATAGACTTGTTCTGCCAATGTCGTCAAATTTTCTATCTATTAATTCCGAGAGAATTTTATTTAAGGTCACATGTTTCTTGTTGGCCCTCATTCGATAAATGGTATAACGAATTTCAAATTTCTTTCCATCTGGAATATCTTTCGTTTTCAATGATGGGCGAGTTTTGCGGTGATCTTCTTTCGGCAGTTCACTATTGCAATTTTGTAATACTCCTCTTAATTTGGTTTTACTAATTCCTAGAGCATCGCATACGCGTTGTTGTACGGATATTACCGATTTTCTTTTTCATCCGTAAAATACTTATGTACACTACAAATTAGACTATCTACATCTAACACACGTCTAGGCATTTCTAAAATTCCCACTAAATTTACAATATACATACAATGTCAACACTTGCAAAGAATCAATTCAACTGCAATATTTGTAACAAATTTAGTACCTACCCTAATGTTATTTTAATTTAAATCTGACCATTAGGGCAATTTTACCTAATTTCTTGGGAAGCGGCTTATTGGAACTGGTTGTCAATGACTAATTTGCATAATTTTGTTAATCCGAAACCCGCGTAAGTATAGCGAACAGACTGTACGCTTAGAGGTGAGAAGGGATGGAGATACGCCATCACGTGATATAAGTAACACCACGCTCGTCATATTGGTATGAAATTTTGACAGATGTATGTATACAGAATGACCCATTTGAAAACGGGCCGCCCTCATAATTTTTTTTATTTATGAGGCGATTTTACGAATTTTATTTTGAACTGTGGAGGGAGATAATGTGTATTTTCCAGTCAAGCAGTGTTCAGTTTTTTTAAAAACCAAAGCTAGATCACATTTAGAGATTGAAAACTCCAGAATCCATATTAGCTATTTTTTTAGAAAAAATTCGGATACGCCACTGGAATCGGCGTCCTCTGGAATAGATATGTACCAAGTTTCATGAAAAATTTTTTAACATTAACTATTCTATGACTAAATTACTAACAAGTTGTTTATTATGGATTAAGAAGTTTTTATCTAGTAGCCCATGCGATAACAAAAATTAATATATAGGCCTTGGTTTTTAAAATAACTGGATCCAAAAGACAATGCACTCTAAACTCAAAACAGAAACATAAACTAAAACGTGTGCAGTGCGTGTTTCTAGAGAACAATGCGAAGTAGGAAGCTATTGTTTGTGTTGCTGGGTATTTAGGTTTGGAGTTTCAATAGGTGTAAATATGACTTTTATGAATGACCAAAGTGTGGATTTACAAGGGCTATTCAATAAGTAATTTTAATTCAATTTCTTATTATCCATACAAAAAATGAACATGTATTTATATTAATCTTAAAACAGATACTGTATTGAATAAGTATTATTACAAAGTAGGACACAAAGTAATAAACGAGGTAATGGTATAATGTAAAAGTTTAAAAACTATTACTCTACCAATAATAAGCTCCGCAGTGAATCTTAAAAGTTCAGGTAAACCACGAGAGATGGACGAACAGTAACAGAACCGTAAATGTAACTGCACTATAGATTTAACCAAGTCCTGGATGATAAAATAACAAAAATAACCTTTTTTTCAAGATACACGTTTGGGTTTTCCTTATTTCATGGTTCATATTTTGGGAATAGTTGGGCGTTCCAGACCTATCTCGCAGACTCTAAACGCTTTCGCTTCGACTAGACTAAGTTATCGGCAGCGCGTCTCGTAATTTCTAGAAATTTCATGTAGGAACCTGAACGGCTCTCTCGATCGGCGATAACGAAAACATTGCATAGGACCGGACTGGTTGAAAAATGGCTCGCACGACATTATTGAGTATCAAAAAGTTGTTTTCTGTGTTTAAAGGGTAAATTAAAGGTAGATAGGCCACAGAAGCAACTTGGTAAATTAAATTTTTAAACAATTCTTTGTGATGGGATGATGTAGTAATATACATAATATCTTCTCAAATTAATTATATACTGTCATGATTCAGTCATTTAACGTTAGGTGTCATGTTTTTGTTCTGCGTTGTTGTCAAGAAGTTATTGAGAACGGCCTTAGGGTTTTTGACGTCAATGGTGACACGCAGTGGCGGCTCGTAACCAAAATATTGGGGATTCACAATTAGAGACTACATATCTCAGTACAGATGTAGCTGTTTTAGAAAGGTATAGATATAGAAGGGTAAAATATACCTAAAACACTGAAAGTTTTTTACCTACATCTTTACTGAGTGAACCTTGTGAACTCCCAATATGTTGGCCACCAGCCGCCACTAGTGACCGCATTTAAAATTTGATTTGTCTTGTAACGGCCTACCTCCTATACCCCATTTGATCGTTGTTTCACTCTCTGAGATATTATTTACCTTACAAGTTTATTTTATTTTAATTTATATTAATGCATTTGGCTTTTTTCCTCTAGTAATAAAAGTGATCGTCTAGTTAATTAATTGATAATTTATATACCCACGTTGTGATAATGTTAATTTAGGTAAACCAGGATTCGATGCAAAGTTTGGTGCAAATTGATAAATAAAACCTAAGAACCAGATAAATTTATATTTAAGTTTTTTTATTTTTCATACTTTTAATGTGATGCAATAATTAGCAAAGTATACTACAATGTGTACTATTTACTGAGACCTCACCTAAGCCCCGTTCAAACGCAGACCACGTTCATTTGCTATCAAGATATATTTTAGTTTAGGTTAATGACCAATGGAGTTAACGAACAGCGTCAATTCGCCAGTTGCTTAACTACTGTGTTGATGTTTATATTCTTATTTAGGTTGATAACCAACGGAGTTAACGAACAGCGCCAATTCGCCAGTTGGTTAACTACTGTGTTGATGTTGATAATTTTATTCTAGATATACACAGGTTGTACCCTCTTATGTAAATATTTCGACTAGTATAGAAGTGATGACCAACGGAAGTAACGAACAGAGCCAATTCGCCAGTTGGTTACCTTACTATGCTGATTTCACAAATTTTACCATCTCGGTTTGTATAATTTATCCAAGATAGCACATCCCTGTATATTTCTAAAATATTGAAATGACAATACAACCCTGTATATTTTTTAATATTATAATTTCTATTGAAATAACTTAATACAACCCTGTATATTTCTTAATATTGATTTTTATAATTTATATTGAATTAACTTAAATTCACCCGAACACAGATGACTAACCTAACTGTCTTTCGACTGAATGTCATATGGTTTATTGGTTACATTGATAATATTTGAAGAAAATGTCAGACCCTCGTCGAAACGACCCCGGTGATATCTCAAAGAAAGTTACATAAATCTTTGACTCACCATTGAAAATACAGACATTAGATTATGTACTAATTTCAATTAGCGCTGTGACGGCGTCGATTTAGGCACGTTGCAGCGTTGAGCGTCGTCTTGCGTCGAGGTGCCTAGCGTCGTGGTGGAGAAAGTATTTAATACGGCACTGTATTGGGACAGATATACGGTAGAAATACTTAGGTGGTGCGGGACGTGACGGAGGGTGTCGACAAGGATATTATGAAGGAAATATTTAGGGGCGACAAGCGTCGAGAAGTATCAATGGGCGTCGAAATGAATATAAGGTAAGAAATACTTAGATGGTGCGGAATGTGACAGCGTTCGAGACGTAGATAGGTAGGGAAGTAGGGCGTCTGGACGTTGAGCGTCGGGATGAATATAATGGTAGGAAATACTAAAGTGGTGTTAGAAGTGATAGCGTAGAAAGGTAGGGAATTAGACGGCAGGACGTAGGGCGGCGAGACGTTGACACCTTCGGGGATAGAAGGTATTGTAGGATAGACATCGTTTAGGAAGAGCGTTTTAGGAAAGGTACAGACTATATAACTGGATACAAATAATAAAATGATTGCTTGATTGTAAAATAATATAATGAATGCTTGCACATCAAATAATAAAAAATGAATGAATCCGAGCTCATTCGGTTTCGGGTTCTTATATCCGTTTTAATGGCTTTTTGTGACGTTAGTTTCTTAGTTTCCAGCGAAAAACGAATAAAGGTGGAAAGAAAAGTGGGTGTAAATTTATTATATGCCTTGAGAGCTTTGTATATCGAAATATTATCGAAATCGGTCTTAACATTGAAACTAGAAAGATAAGCGAGTTAAGTGTTTTAATAATGGTTACTTCGTGAAAAGAAATATGTTTTATGGTGATGACAGATCTGGTTCCCACACACTTGTATGAAATTTTGATCTTTTACGGACGTGGTTATAGATATTATTTATTAGATGTTGTAAATAAGATTTAATTATCTGGGAGATTTTTCATTAAATGAAGGATTTTGAATTTAATAATAATGCACTATTATATTTAATAAATGGAATTAATAAATTATTTAGGTACATATGTGCGGTAGGTTACAGTTTTTAGAGAATTATCAGATGATTATTTTTTGAAAAATTGTCAGAGGGTGTTATTAGAATTAAGAAAATGAAATATAAAATGGATGTTAGAAGTTAAATAAATTTGAAAAGATAAAAAAAAGGTAAAAGTTTTATTTGAAGTAAAAGAAAAAGGTAATGATATAGCAGGACGAAGATTTAAGCAGAAATAGGAGTAAGATTAGCAAGAGTTAGAAGAGAAAACGGAGTTAAACAGCAAGAGAAGAACAGACAAGAGAAATACAAGCAAAAATAGTAGCAGTAGACAGAAGTTCCAAAAGAAAGAAGTGAAGCGGAAGAATGTTTTTTCTTTGTTATTTTAAATTAAGAATTTTGAGTTGGTATTGGTTTTAATTAAATTATTGTAGGGAGCCATTAGAGCTTATACAGGGTGGAAAAGATCTAAATTTAATTTTGTTAAGATGATAAGACAATTTTGTTTTTCGACAATTTATAATAAAAATATAAAGCATGTGAAGTTTGCGCCTATTGAATATACTTAACTATTTTATTTGTTTAAACTTGTGAGATATTCTGTCTCTGTAATGAAGATAGCTATGAAAATAATGTTTCGAATAAAATAAGAATGGTATTTTTATCTTTAACTTAAATTTTAAACATTGTACAAAGTCTGGTCCTACCACAGCCTTTCAACTAATTAAAAAAAATTGTTCGATTAAGTGGACCGTACTCAATATACTTGATAAATTTGCTGGAAAGTTATGTGTTGGACACATCAGATATTTTAAACAGTTGCCAAATATTATGAAATTGTTACCCTCTTTTAGCATATAAATGGCGGTCAATTACAGACTAATAAACTTATCTGATCTCGACAATAACTATACAATAATTAAACTCGTGTTAATTTACAAGAATATGTCGGACAACCCTGATAATGCATAACTTCGAAGACTAATAAAGTTGTGGTTTAATGTATACGTACCGTAAATAATGTATCTACAATTGTAAATAGACCTACTTACTCTAATCAGTAAAATAAATAATGGTTGTCGTTGTTTATTGTAATTCGATATTATATAATACGCTTTAGTGTAGATTGTAAATGGTTCTTAAAAAATTATAAATAATTAGAAAATGAACGGGTACAGTAATGATAATTTTTGATACAGGAGTTAAAAAAATTAAAATATCCGTTTTTTAGCTAATAAAATAAACAAATGCGGCTTAGTACCATGTCATTTTCTCACATGTACTACATTAATGAGGATGTCGTTTTTTTGCAGGAAAACTATTGGACTACATAAAGCTCCGTACTTGTGTTTGGAATATTAGAGGGATTCTAGTTACTAACCTTTATTCCAATGCATAGTTATTTTTAAGACAGTGAGATGTAGCTGTAGCTCCATGAGCGCATAATTCAAAAAGCTCCTATAATTATCCGGTAGGTCGGTTTTTGTATGATCATCACCTTTTGTATTTATTAATTTAGTAATTTATGGCTAACGCTAATTAAAATAATTACAAAAAGTTATTTAAATTCATACAATAAAAATAATAAAATATTTGGCATTTATACAATAATAATTAATAGAAAATAACAAAATACATGAAATAACTCTAGGCCCGCCCATTGTGCATCCTCCTAAATTGAGCTCGTCAGCCAGCCTACAGATTAAATACAATATTAGAAACTATTAATAATTGCTAAACTAGCGAAAACAATTTTTAGAGTGGATGAAAAAATCCAGTTCAGACTAACGTTAAGGTTCAGCCGGAGAGGCTAGCAGCGAGCTTAGTGTGCATCCACTTACTCGCAACAGTTAAGGAGTGGTCTCTCCGGTCACGTCGTGGATGGGTGACCGCCGGAAGGTCCCACCATGGGCCGTGTCACCATGGGATTCATCCGACTATTAACCATCGACGACGTGGAATGAATGAGAATGAATGAGGGAGTGAATGGGAAAGTAGTAGGACCTTTAAATGGTGGTACAATAAGCCGCAGGCTGCAGTGCTGCCAGACTACAGACGGATTAGGGTGTAGCACGGGAGGTCTGAAGGGTGTAAAAAAAAAAAAAAAACGTTAAGGTTCTGGGGAAGACAGAATGGGTTGCTTTATTTATTAGTTTTTCAAAATGGTTGATAAAATGTCTTCTTATGCCTTGATGATTTGGCAGAAGCAACCAGCACAATTTTAGATAGTAATGTGGAACAATACACGGAAAACACAATTATGTCAACAGCATTATTCATGTACTAAAATTGACTTGAAAAGTAATTCCAAGTTTCCAGGCCTATTTTTTATATTTTATATGAAATGTGGCATCCATATTTATGAAGTCGTGCATAATGGGGATACGGACACTAAATTTTAATACATAAAAAAAAGCAATTTTAATATATCAAAGCAAAATTTAGAAAAAACGATTGTGTAGCCTTATTTTTATTAAAAAAAAAAATAATGTTTATCTCAACTATTTTGGTTTCTACAAAGCCTATTTTTTTGTAAACCTGGAATTACTAAAAATCTAAAAATGTATTTAGATTTACCAGAGACAATAACTACTTAGCAACGTCGCACTGATATTGACCATGTCTCCAGGATCGACTTGCCATATAATTAACCTCTAACCAGACAGGCTAAATTTTCGTAACGCTGCTGCAGATTTGACGTTTCTGAGACGCTTACTTGTATATTATGTTTTTTATTAAAAATACTTTTATGAATCAATTGACATTAATAAGTATGTATAGTTAAAAATTTAAAAACATTCACTGTAAACACATATAAAGTCTAAATAATATTTGGCAAAAGGCAAAATAATCATAAGAGTGATAAACTGTTGAACAAGCGTGTAAAAACTAGTTAAAACGCGTTCAAACTGAAAATTATGCCCTAATCGACCGGTGGAGGAGAAATACGGTTTTCCTTCAAAACAAAAATCTATAAAAAATCGTACAAGACTTCTTAGATTTAGAAGCTGTCTTCCGATAATTTAAAAGTGTAAGTATCCTTACTATGGCATTTTTATTGTATTGTTGGAGTCAGCGAATTAGGATGTCGCCGCCACTGGGTCGACGATACCACGTCTGCCCGTTGCACTGTCTGTTAGAGTCAGCGAATTAGGATATCGCCGCCACTGGGGTCGACAATACCACGTCTACCCGTTTCAGTGTTCAGGACCAGGAGAGAGCGCCGAGAGCGGGGAATTGACTTTCGACCAGCCGAACGCGATGCAGTGATAGGCCTTATGCCCTTTAAAGACATTCTTTATTTTGTTCCTTAATTAATTACATTTCAAACATTGTTTTATGAAGTGGCTATACAGGGTGTTATAGTATACAGGGTGCTAAATCATTTAAAAACAATAATTTTGAAGTTAATTCTTTTAACTTCTAACAGTATGTTAAAAGCAATATAAATTTTTTTGATCTGGTAGTTTCTATAACCAAAATGCTAAAGACAAATTAAACTATTGAATTGTCTAATAACCATGCACATCACTTAATAATAGTTATGAATTTAGTTACCACAGGTTAACATGGAATCAACACTTGCAAAAAGTCACCCAAAGGAGCACAACGTCCTTCGACCTTATGTTGAGGACTACAAGCGAAAATATCCCTCTAACTATATACCAGAGTCATAAGGACATTATTAACCTACGGGTCAGTGGTATGGTAGCCAAAGACTCGGCAAGCTGGAGCCATTCGACAGCTCAATGGTATTCAAAGGGAGGCATGAGAACGACTCCAACAGCAGCTGTAGAAGTCATACTAATAGTCTAAGATCCGAAGTAAGGTCGACCTTCACCCATCTGTTTAATGGATGAAAGTTTATTTTTATTAAATATGTTTATAAATATACCGCAAATAGGTTGTCTAAGAAAATACGGTCCAGACTATTTATTTTCTTAAAGTAAAAAAAAAACGACACCCTGTAAAGTATTCCCCAGATGCTTCTACTATGCCCAAACTTTAATCAGCTCACCGTAGGATGGGTTAAAGCTTAAGTTTAAAATTTGGTGTTTTTCTCGTCATCTGTTTCTGAGTTGTCTTCAAAATTCGAAATTGCACTTTTTCTCAAATATCTCAAATTACGTCCATTTTAGGGAAATCATGTATAGGAACAAAATAATAGAGAATGATATCATAAGCAATTTTTATCATGATTCCCATACTTTCCTTATCTGTACACAGGAAGGAAAGTAAAAAATGGCCGTGACCGTATTTTCTTAGGCAACCCATTTGCGGTATATTTAGAAACATATTTTATTTAATAAAAAAAAACTTTTATCCATTAAACAGATGGGTGAAGGTCGATCTTACTTACGGATCTTGGATACTACATATACTCATTCAAGGCGAAGCAAGGTTTGTCACATACAGACTGCACTAAGGTCCATTACCCAGAAGCAATTTGTGTGGACGTGACTTCTGCAAGCTAAATAAAGAGTTGGAGAACGACCAAATAATGGGAATGCCTTCAGACGAAATGCTCCCAAAATATCGCTTTCAAAAGCAATATAAAGTAAGTATACCAGAGAGGGAAGCGTGGACGAAAATACCTCCTATTCATGCAGAATTCACCTGGTATAGAAGCGGCTCCAAAAACCATTAAGGTTCAGGAGTAGGTATATATAGTATCAAGCCAAAGGCTTAGGTAAACATGCGACACAATAGCAGCAATACATAACTGCGCAAAAGAAGTATTAAGACAGAAGGTAAATGGAAAAACCATTGTCATATACTCAGACAGTCAAGCGATATTAAAAGCACTCAGTTCTATGCAGGTACACTTAAGGCTTGTGTGGGACTGTTTGATAACAGAGATGAGTAGTCAAAACAGAGCACTTTAGCCTGGGTACCAGACCACAGAGACGAAGAGGCTGATTTACTAGCCCGAGAAGGAGCCTCAAAGGTTCTTATTAACTTATGGCGTCACAAATACAACTATCAAAACATGCACAAAGCAGTGGATGTTTAAAAAATCTCAAGACTGGTAGAAAAATTCACCAGGACAGAGACATGCCAAAGAGTTCTTAAAAGGGCCATCCTAAATTCAGAGAACCTTAATAGGAAAAATACTAGAGTACTAGTAGGTATATTAACAGGGCATTGTAGGCTTATCAAACATATGTATAATATCGGTCTGACATAAGAGACCTTATGCCAATTCCGTCAAGAAGAGAAGAAGACTACAGAACAGGTATTGTGCTACTGTGAAGGTCTAGTAAGAATGAAATTCCTTATACTTAGAGAAGAAAAAACCAAGGGCAACCAGCTACATCGGAGGATTACTTCCTAGTCTACAGAGTCTACTACAAAAGACCAAATTAGACAAGGTACTCTAAACAATAATTAAAGGATATCCACAATATAATATAATTAATATAATTAATATAATTATAATATAATTATTAGTTGCGCAGCTATCATGACATGTGATAGTAAACAATGCAAAATTATGTTATAGAAAAAATCACGCATGTCGGTTAATAAAATTTTTCTTTATTGTTAAATGACAGTTTTGATTTTATTTAGTTTCACGACATGACATAACTCGTATAACTGACTGACGGTAAAAAAAATGCCTTACCAGATAAAGAATATGGTCTTCTTGACCATCAGAATATAATACCCGATTTATATGATGAGTATCAAAATAAAAAAGAAATATTTTTAAAAGAATTACAAAAAACTCATCTGGAAATAGAATTGATTGAAAAAGAGACTAGAAGCCAAGGAGAATATCTTATATGGAAACAAGCTAGAAGTGTACACATAACTGCTTCTAATTTTGGCACTATTTATAAAATGCAGCTAAAAACAAATTGTAAAAAATGTATAAAACATTTGCTTTATTCCACGCACATGGAAAATAAACATACAAGACATGGCTTGGAAAAGAAAACCAATAGCACTAAGTCAATTTTCAGAAAAATTTATTATGCATGTCAAAAATTGTGATTTCGTTTGTCGACCCGGATTTATATTATTTAGGGACTAGTCCTGATGGTCTGGTAAGAACTGATTGTATAATTGAAATTAATTACCCTGCTTCTCTCTTCAAAGTTAACATCGCAGGATGCAATAAGGTAAAAAATTATAAAGTATGTAATAATTGACGACAATAATAATATACATTTGAAACATAATCACAACTATTTCTACTAGATCCAGGGCCAAAAAAAAGACAATCTTGTTTTTTCGTGGTATGGGTTTTGTAATGGACAAAATTAAACGAGATGATAATTTCTGCAAAATAAATTCCAATGTTTTTATATGCCAGAAATAATCAACTCTCGCTTTATAAGGGGATTAGAAATACGAAACCCTCCTCGAAAAGATGCTCAATAATAAGTAATATGGATTGTAATAAATGTTTTTCATAAAAATTGTTTTTTTATGTAGCAAAACATTGTGAGCGAGTAAGGTCCTCTTAAAAAACATGTGTTCATTAAAAATCCTTTATCTGAAGACAATCTCGTACATACCTGCGATTGTCTACATTTAATTTACAATTATTGATTTTGTTTGCAATTAAACCAAAATATTTTTATATTACTTTTGAAATAAATCTGTATATTTTATACTCTACTTATTTACATAATACCAATATTTGGTTCTGGGCCAATTTTTATACTTGTCAAATTAGGAATTAGGAGCGTACTGGATAACGCTCTTAAAGAATACCATTAGATTCATTTTTAAATTTAACATCCTGTACTTTAAAATCTTAAAAACTAGCCATAATATTTAAGTGGGAGATATTTGGTCTAAAGGTCGAGTAATACAGTATGTTCAAAAGTTATCCAATTGGAAGGTTACCATTTTGCACAAATTATAACTCGTCGAACAAATTTCTCACCCCTTTTCTAACAAAAGAGAATAATAGAAATCGGACAACGTAGTAAAGAAATATTGCTAAACAAAAAAAATAATTCGACAAATTGAGGAGAAGAAGTGCCATTTATGTTTTCTTGAAAATATTCCAGTTTTTATTCCAATAAATATTATTCCTTCGGTTATTTGCAAACAGAATTTCCCTTCTAAGTTTATAACGTATTGTTATGTGAGCCATTTCATTATTCAGTCATGCTCTAACCCTACAAGTCCCTCTCTGTCTTATTTGGCTCAACTTGTCCGATTATTATACATAATTAAACCCCTCAAGACCAAACCTATGGGACGACTATGGCGGAGGTGATTTCGGTGACTATTCGAGAAAGGACGAGATAATATTTCTGGTCTGTTCCAAATATTTCTAGTTTGGTGGAGAAGCTTCTAGACTCCACCAAACTTTAGAAATTTGTATATAAATATTGGTGGAAGAACACAGTGCAATCAGTTATTATATGGACAGTGAAGATAAATAGTAATTAGTAGATAGACAGTGGTGAATATAAATAGTGATCAGTTTAAAGACATTCGAAGTATAAATAAGTGTTTAAATAAATTATTATTAAATAAACTGTTGTTTTAAAATAAACAAACATCACAGTATTATGACTACCACACATTTTAACGTTCTATTTACTTGTTTCATATGTATTAAAAAACGTGTATGCTGAAAACCATCTCTGCGTCTGTTACCATTGCTGGTCATCAACCAAAACGGATTACTACTAATTGTTACTGATATTTAAAAGCCCATCCCTAGTCATAGACCGTATTTTTCACGGTTTCATTATTGGAATGTTATTATCTACTTACGAACTTAATAAATCAAAGTGCATCGAATAAAATAAAAAAAGGGCTAGGCATCTATCGCAAATATAAACCAAAGGCAAACTCTAGTGGATTTCTTTTTGATTGCTTGCCCTATTTGGATATGCGCCAACATTTTTTAATTCATATTCGTTTATTAAATTTTAGTTAAAAGGGAAGTCTCGTAAAAACAACTTTAATTAAACGTTTTATTATCGTTTGCGCCAATAGTTAAAACGCTATTATACAAGGAGTTTATGTGATACGTTGTTTTAACTGTTGGATTCAATATTTGGATCGTATTATTTGAGAAACCTCCGATACATTTTTGGCGAAATTGTGTTTTTCTAATAAATTTATTGCTGTGATTCAATTGTTGAAAATGGTTCGTGGTAAAGCATTTCCGAAAAAAAAAAAACAGGGATTGGATCGAAAACAAGTATGTCTCGGTCGTAAAAATAACAAAAATTGCCCAGGACTTGCAATGGGCGTGTTTAGTGTAAACAAATATAACGAATCTAATGCTATTATTAAATGTTTAAGTACAAAAAAACATTTTTTTATGAAATAAATACTTTAAATAATAAATAATAAAGTTTTAGTACTTTAAAAAGTTCACTTTTAAATCAATTATTTAAAAAACTCTATTTTTGTGCCATTTACCGCGTCACTAAAGAATCTGTGACACCATAATTGATAGTTATCTTTTTCTAATAGTAACATTTATAACCTCAAATAGATTGTGGAAATCATTAGTGTGATAATACGAGGATGTATCAGAAAATAACGAGACTGGTGCTATAGTATAACAACGAAACATTTATTTAAAAAAATTCAACAACTATCCTTCGAAGTACTCTCAATTCTGTTGAATACATTTATCCCATCGCTTTATCCACTCATCATAAACTTCTGAGAAACCATTTTTTGATAGTCTGTTTAGTATACCCATCACAGCGTTGTTGAGCTCTAAATCCGACTCAAATCTTCTACCTCTCAATTCTTTTTTGACTTCAGGAAACAAATGGAAGTCACATGGAGCAAGGTCAGGAGAGTAGGGGGGATGAACCATAATTTCAACCCCTAATTCTTCAATTATTCGTTGACAAATCATTGATCTATGAGCCGGAGCATTGTCGTGATGCAGCGTCCAGCCAAAGTCCTGATAAAGCGGCCTTTTTTTCTTTAATTTTGCCTTTAAGGGTCCTCGAAGTACATTAGAATAGTACTCCCCCTGTTACTGTATGTCCTCTAGGTACAATGTGATCGTAAATAACGCCAAATTTATCAAAAAAAATCAGGTACATCACTTTACCAGCGCTTTTAGCAGTTTTGGCCTTCTGCGGTCTTGGGCTGCCTTAATGCTTCCATTGCATATTTTGAGACTTCAATTCAGGATCGTAATGATAAAACCAACTTTCGTCACATGTAACCATATTATTTAAAAACTGTGGGTTACGTTGCAATTGCCTTTTCCACTGCTAACAAATTGTCACTCGATTCGCTTTTTGTTTATCGGTCATCACTTTTGGAATCCATCTTGCCGCGATCTTCCGGTACTCTAAATCTACATGAATAATTTTTTGAGTGGTACCGTAAGACAAATTAACATTGTCAGAAATTTGTTTTATGCCAATCCGGCGATCATTTTGTATCAAGTCGTTAATTTCTGCAATTTTTGTGTCATTTCTCGCAGTTTGTGGTCGATAGGGACGAGGTTCATCTTCAACTGATTCACAACCGTCTTTAAACTTTTTATGCCACTTAAACACTCTACATCGTGATAAACTATTAGCTAGATATGCACCTTTAATCATTTCAAAAGTTTCAGTTGGTGTTTTTCCCAATCGAACACAAAATTTTATCGCGTATCTTTGCTCCACTTTCATTTTTCGATGGGTACGCAAAACACTGACAATTCAATAATTAATTTGTAACAAATGTCAAAAGTTAAATCAAAGCCTACTTGCGGGGTAGTACATTAAATATAAGGCTTTCATGTCTCATTTTTTGGGTTATAAAATGTTACCTCTGAAAGAAGTTATAGCCCCAGTCTCGTTATATACTGATATATCCTCGTATAAACATTTGTTTAATTTTGCGTTACATTAAAAATATCTGGTTATATTTTAAAGTACTTGGTCCCTATGAGAAGTATAAAAAAATGTCAATCTGATAAAATCTAAACATTCAAAAACACTAGTTGGCTAAGGGCTGTTGCAAAACACAAACTACCATTCTAGTTAATATTTATTTTAATGTAAGTGAAGATATTCTTGAATTGTTTTTGTATAAAGTTATAAAACGTACCTAGTTAATCAACTAGTAGATCAATGTACCTACCCTTTTACTTAACACTGAGTCTGAAGGTACTAATTAGTTTGCATCATTTTTTAGGTGGAAGAAGATGCAGAAAACCATTTATTTTTAAAGTTTCTTCAAATAAAATGGTTCAGAGGCGATAAATCCGGTAACCTTGCAGGTCATTCAATGAACGTTTGTCTAAATTGTTTTCTTATTTTATTTCTTTACTACTTATTTTTATTTTAACAAAAGAACGCAAACGATAAATCAGAAATTTTGTTTTGATATATAGTAGATCTAGTTTTTATTGGAATTTCAGTCCTAAGTTTTTATTAAAATAAGTAATTTAGTACCTATTTATTGTAGTTGTTTTGACTCTCAATAACCAAAATTTAAGTGAATTTTTCAATATTTATAATACCAAAACTGCAGGGTTGAGGTTTCTAAAGCCGTTTTGGGTTTAATTGTTCATTTAAAATCCAATAAAAAGGGTATCACAAGAAAATAAATTATTTGCCCTTTAAAATATTTAGCTCTTCTCCACACTTTCCACACTTTAAAATTTTAAGGGTGTGATTGTCCCCACCAAGGGGTTGAAGGTGCGGACTAAAAAATATGCTTCAAATGTGTCCCTTTATAAACAAAAAATTAACGTGTCCGAGCATTTGTGAATTAAATTTCAGGAAAAGAGGAAAGGCTAGGTGCCTAATTTTCGCCCTCAAGAGGGTGCTAAAATCGAAATTTGACACAACAACATTGGTATTACTGAATTTCTTATAAAATTACCTTTTCAAAAAGGTGCCACACTTAGTACTTTCCCTATCTAAATTCTAGGGGTTGTTCAGTTGTTCACCCCACTGCTCGAGGGTTGAAGAGTCAATGATGTAATTAGAAAAAGATGTGTCTTCCTCCAAACAAAAATCGACGTGTCCGAGCATTTCTTTTTTAAATTTGAGGGAACCAAGAAAAGGGAGATGGATACTTTTCATTGGACCACACTGTATATAGTTATCTTTTAGAAACATTATACATTATAGAACTTATCATACGACAGCATCCCTCTATTGTCCATACATTTTATTTGGAAATAATAATTATTGTAAATTATTCACAAAGTGTTAGCGGCTTGACCTTTTCGAGAGTCCATGCAAGAGGGACTCTGAATATCATTTGGAAGCATTGTATATTCTAGAACTCCTCATATTAAAACATCTCATTAATGTCAAGAAATTTTGTGTATAACTATTTATAATTAATTCAGGAGGACCAGACCTTTAATTGAAATAATTTAGCAATACAAACGAACAAAAACTATTCGTAAACTATTTATTTTAAAACAAATTTTTATTTCAATTATTTATCTGTTTCACTCTGTAAAATACGAGGTGAAATATATGTCATAATACAATTAGTAAGTGTGTTACTGCATTTGTCACAGTTCATTTTAATTCCAGCAACCTTCAAATTTATATTAGAAAATACTTTCTGTTATTAAATAAATATGAGGTGGTTATAAGTTTTTTATAGTGTATAGGAACCGAATTAATTGCCCATATCTGGCGTAACCTATACTGCTATTCTCAATAATAATTCAACAACTTCATTTTGAGATAAACTGCTTAGAAACGGACAGGCTTCTCTCTTCTAGACTTAACGGCTTATTCTTTCGGTACAATAATAATTCCAAAGCAATTATACACCTATTACGTTAACTTAACCATAACGTGGTCTTCGCCCAGTCAATTACTAATTAAAAGCTCTTCATGTTTATAATGTTTTACTCGTATAATTCTTATTTATTTTTATTCGAATTTTTATCGTGAGAAAAAATCACCCCTAATTATTCAAGAAGCTCGCTAATAAATGCAATTCATTCCAAACTCTGTTTCGTAGTTTCTAACAGGAATTCAGTACATATAATTTAAATTTTCTAAATAGGCCAGTCAGTAAAGACATCCTATTTTGAATATTTTACATTAATTACAAAAGTTTTTAAACTTTGCAATAATAATCGCCTAGTTTAAATAACACTAAGTTTAAATTTGCAACTATTTCCAAGGTCCGGAACTAGTTAATTATATGTCCCCGCAACACTTTTCAAAGAAGAACTTGTCAAAAAATTCTCAACAAAGAAATGGTGGAAGCTAATATCAATAAAAAATAAAAAATCAAATAAAATACCAGATGAATTTTGTACCTATATGTTATCTTTGTTCTCATGTCCAGCTTTATCTGCATCTATTGATCAGATCTTTTCTTCATATGGATTAATATGGACTAAGCTTCGCAACAGATTAGGTGCCGATAGAGCTGCAAACTTGGTAAAAATATATAATCATTTAAGAACCAAGTCTAAGGAATGGGAATGTGACGAAAGTACAGATTCTGATTTCTGATTTTCCTGATAACTAATATGCTTTGTTTAACAAGAAACTTGTTTATTTTTTATTTCTCTATATACCACATTTAAAAGAATTGTTAGTTTAGTGTCAGTTTCTCTCGTTTTGTATTCACCTACTATGTTACTATGTTATTTATATTAGTTTTTGTTTTTATTCAGAAAAAAATATATGTATATGACGTTCATTCAACTGAAAATGTGCGATTTTTGAAAAAAACCCAAAAAAACCCAATAAAAGTGGGTTTTATCAATTGAAAAAACCCGAAAAAACCAACTGGGTTTTATAACGGGCGGATGTAATTTAGGCCGGAAAAAGGACAGGTACCTAAAGGGGATATGTAATTTCGGCCGGAGGTTTAAGGGTTCGTTCTTATCGTATAGGTATTTTCGGCCGGAAGGATCAGGTAAAATAAAATAAGATCTAGAATTGCTATAACATTCTTTATTAAACCAAAATCAAAGACACTATTACTTAAAAACTAGAGCTAAAAACATACATTACAGTTTTACGAACTTTGATATGATACAGTTTTAACAAAATTAAATCTAGAAATTTTTCCAGACTGAAGCATATTTACCATATTTTCAATAAATTTTAATTTATTTCTGACTTGTTTGTATTTTATTTTTGCTGTAATATTTAAACTTTTTTATTTTTAAATATGAATCGATCTGGAATTCTTTTAACTTTTCTATAAAATATTGAAGGGTGGCAAGAATAAAATGAAGAATTCAATTTAGAATGGAACGATTCACAAGCGTTTGTGGTTCGTTTTATAGATGGATTTTCGTCTGCCCATATATTTGGTGGAAAATCGGAATCAGGTGCTATATAATATTTTAATAGATAGTCTGCGTATTTATCCAACAGTTCATTATTTGGTTTGCAAGACATTAAATCAAATATAAAACAATCCTCAACATCAGATGGTTTTAAATAAGTAAGCCCAAAAGTGTGAATGAGCCAGAGTTTTTGTCTTTATATATTTGACTTAACCCAAAGGACTGAATTTTCCTGTACCACGCTTGATGTAAGTGAAATCTAAAACCATTTATTTTCGTTTTTGACAAAACATTTCTTAGTGCGATATGTATTAATATTTCAAAATCTACGAATGCCTCCATCGGTTCAAAAACTATATTAGAAACTTCCAAAATTTTAGATTTAAGCAACAGAAAAAGTTTAATATATATGTCAGCAGTCTTATAAGGTAACAGACAATATAAAAGAGGTATGTAGTGCCCATTTTCCAGGCCATGAATGGTAAATAATTGATAAAAATATTTCGTACAAAAAGAAAATGTGCCATCCATATACAGGGTGTTTATTAATTGAGTGCCGATACTTAAGGGTGTGAATCCTTAGGTGATTTTAAGAAGAAAAGTTAATATCAACATATGTCGTAACTCACTTAATTTTTGAGCTACAGGGTGTTACAGTTTTAAGAAAAAAATTACTTTTTTATCATAATTTTTTTATCACTCCAGATATTTCTATCAAATTTTGTACACACGTTTTAATAATTAAGGAGCATTTTTTGACGTATAAGATTTTTTTAAATTTTTACCAGTGACGTCCGTACGGGGTTTGAACTGAATATTTTTGAAGAAAAAAATGGTACGCCACTGCTTTTTCTGAAAACCAAAATTATTTTTGAAATCACCATTTATTTTGGAGCAAACTTGACTCATAGACTTACTTTCGTACGATGCGCCGTTTTCGCGTAAAAAAATAAAAACCATTGTAGTGGTTGGTCAAATTTTTTCCTTAAATTCATTAATACCTACTAGACTGCTTTTGATATTTTGTTGAAATCTGGTAGGCACCCACCATGCGTGGAAACATTTTTTTGGGACAAAAATTAATTTTCTACGTTTTGAATAGAAAAAAATGGTAAGCGCATTATTGCCCTCTTAAAGCAAATGAAATAAACATTAGTAGGCTGGGTAAAGGTCATCATTTTTGACGTTTCTTTTCATAAAGACAATAAAGTTGACATTGATTTTACATTATTAAATAATTGTTATTAGAGTAAGAGTTAAAATCTGAAAAAAAATGGTAAATTTTACGAACAGTGAATTAGCTGACATGCATTTTAGTCATGGGCTTGCAGACGGAAATGCATACGAAGCCAGACGGATATACCAAGAGCGGTATCCAAATCGCGTACTACCCGATCCGAGAACATTTTCTAGGATTCATAGACGTCTTCACGAGACCGGAACTTTAAAAGTAGACCACAGTGCTACATCAAACAGTAAGAACACCGGAACTTGGAGAAGGAATTTTACATGAAATTGAGGAGAACCCCGAAACTAGCACGAGGAGAATCGCGTCAACATTTAATGTTTCACATGTACTTGTTTGGAAAATTCTCATCGAAAATTTGTTATACCCATATCACATTCAAAGAGTCTGTGGCTAATGCACGATGGTGCGCCTCCACATTTTAGCTTACGAGTGCGTGAATTTTTAAATCACACATTCAGCTAATAAAAGTAAGTGCGTATGGAACCTAATAAATAAAAACACAAATAATAAGACAAATAACTCTAATGCTATACATTCAGTAGTCGTAGATAATGAAGTAGTGACAAACCAAAAAATAATTGCGAACACTTTTAATGATTTTTTTGTTAATATTACACATCAATTAACGATTAAAAATAATGTCGATCAAAAGGACTATGAGTTTAAAAAGGTCTATGATACTATATTCGTTCATCCTGTATCAAACACAGAAGTGTTTAATATTATTTTAAGTCTCAAAAAGTCTTGTTCATTAGGTTTGGATCATATTAGTAGTAAAATATTGGTCTCGGCAGTAAACTATTTAGTATATCCTCTTACTTTTTTATTTAATTTGTCATTAGTTAATGGATTATTCCCTGATGTATTTAAGACGGCAAGAATTGTACCGATATTTAAAGAATTGTACCGATATTTAAAAAGGGAGAAAACACTAATGTCCAGAACTATCGCCCAGTTGCAATTCTTGGTTCAATCTCAAAAGCATTAGAAAAAGTTATTTATTCTAGAATTATGCAATATTTAGATTCTAACAAAACACTTGTAAATAACCAACATGGTTTTAGGAAAACGAAAAGTACACAAACAGCTTTAGTGCAATTTATAAATAGAGTATATAACGCGTTAGATAACGGACACAAGTGCATAGGCCTGTTCATGGACAGCAAAGCTTTCGATTTAGTCAACTACAAAATCTTAGAACACAAATTATACAACTATGGTCTACGTGGAAAATTAAGCGATTGGTTGATGTCTTACCTAGACAATAGAAGACAAGTTGTTGATATTAATGGCATATTATCAGACGTTTTAGACACATCAATAGGGGTTCCACAAGGGTCCATTTTGGGCCCTTTGCTTTTCCTAATATATGTTAACGATCTTCCGGAAATTCATAACTTTGGCGATGATCTTACAATATATGCGGATGATAATAATTACCTATGCACTGATGATACATTAGATAATTGTCTAGTTAAACTACAATATATGATTAACAAATTTAAAAAATGGTTTTCAACAAATAAGTTATGTATGAATACGGAGAAAACAACATTTGTTCATTTTACACCTCGACCGATAACTGATGAATGCTATTTACTAAAAATAAATGGCAAATCCATACAACAGAGCCAGAACACAAAATTTTTGGGAATTCATATTGACGCTTCGCTAACATGGATGCAACATATAGATGAAACGTGTAAAAAAGTGTGTTCCTCTTGTTATGCATTGATACGTCTTAAACAATTATGCAATGAAAAAATTCTAATTTCTTACTATTATGGTTTGGTATACTCCCGAATTAAATACGGTATTATATTTTGGGGATCATCGCCCCATTTAATTAGACTTTTTAGACTTCAAAAACGGTGTCTCAGAAATATCGCTGGCATTTCTAGATATGCTTCTTGTAGAAATATTTTTAAACAATTAAAAATATTAACGCTGCCCTGTATATATATGGTTGAACTGCTAATATACGTAAAAACTAATTTAAATATGTTTATGACAAATGCAGATATTCACGATTATGATACCAGAAATAGCGATTCTTTAGTAATTCCGTCTCACAATTTGACATTATATGAAAGAAGTCCTTATTTTTTAGGAATTAAGTTGTATAATAAACTGGATCGGACTCTTAAAGAAATAAATAGTACTAAATACTTTAAACGTAAAATATCGGACTTATTTTCAAGGAAAGCATTTTATACTGTTTCTGAGTTCCTTGATTCGTAGATAAATCATATCCTTGATAAATATTATAATTATATTTTGGTTTATAAATAAGTTTGTTTTAGATTTTTTTAAGTTTAGTATCTATTTCTGAATTTTAGTACTTTGTATTTTCTATTCTACTTTATTAAATTGTACACCATGTTTTGACTTTTCCCATACCTGTACAAGGTCTCTTGGAATTAAAGATTTATTTATTTATTTATCGTAATCGGTGGATAGGTCGCGGAGGAACGCAGTCATGGCCGCCTAGATCTCCCGACCTTAATAGTTTAGACTTCTTTTTCTGGGGGCATCTGAAAAGCTTAGTGTACGCAGTGCCGATTCAAACCGAAGAAGAGTTACGAAATCGTATAACGTATAAGTCTGCTGCCAAACCATAAGAAACACCCCAGGAATCTTTGAAACTGTACGTCAGTCTATGCGAAGAAGAGTAGATGCTTGCATACGTGTGGGAGGAGGACACTTCCAACAATTACTGTAAATAATTTGGGTTCTTTATTTTGTTTGTATTCTCTTGTAATTTCGTTTTAGATTTTGAATTTTCATTTTACTATAAATAAATCCCGATTTTTAAAATACATAGAATTTAAACAAATCAGAGGTGTACGTTTTTTTTTCTATCCACCATTCAATATGATGCCTACGTGGCCGTCACTGGTGGAAGTAGAAAATTAATTTTTGCCCCAAAATAAGTGTTTTCACGCATGGTGGGTGCCTACCAAATTTCAACAAAAAATCAAAAGCAGCTTAAGAAAAAAAAATTTTGGTTTTTATTTTTTTACGCTAACACAGTGCATCGTACGAAAGCAAGTCTATGGGCCAAATTTGCTCAAAAATAAATGAATATTTCAAAAATAATTTTGGATTTTAGAAAAAGCAGTGGCGTACCATTTTTTTCTTCAAAAATATTCAGTTCAAACCCTGTACGGAAGTCACTGGTAAAAATTTAAAAAAATCTTATAAGTCAAAAAATGCTCCTTAATGATTAAAAGGTGTTTACAAAATTTCATAGAAATATCTGCAGTGATAAGAAAATTATGAAAAAAAATATATTTTTTTCTTAAAACTGTAACACCCTGTATCTCAAAAATTAAGAGATTTACGACATATGTTGATATTAACTTTTCTTCTTAAAATCACCCAAGGATTCACACCCTTAAGTATCGGCACTCAATCAATAAACACCCTGTATATACCATTCATTTTACACAATATCTTAATATTAAAAGGTCCGGTACTTTGTAATTAGGTAATCACATTGTTAAACTAATGAAAATCAAATTAAGAAAGATGAATGTAAATGTTTTAATTTTTCTAAGAAATGGAAATATGAAAAGGGTAGATTATTATTTTGTAATTAGGTAATCACATTGTTAAACTAATGAAAATTAAATTAAGAAAGATGAATGTAAATGTTTTAACTTTTCTAAGAAATGGAAATATGAAAAGGGTATATTATTATTTTCAGGTATATTCCAAAATCCTATCATAAACATTACCCTCGGCCGAAATTACCTATGCCATTAGATGGGCACTTTGCTTTTGGCAGGTAGGCGAGGGGATTACCGGCCGAAATTACGCCCGCCGTTTATAACATGGGGAAATTCTATGCCAACCCTGGCTTCTCGTCTTCTCTGCCGAAAGCAGATATTTTTTTCTTAACCATCCTCCCGAGTCCTACCGCTTGCCGAGTCCCTTACAAGTTGCGTTTGCGCGTTTGATATAATTATATACTTGGAAAGCAACTTTTATAATGATTTTGTTTCGTACGGAATTAATTTTATTTTCAAATTTTTGGGTTTATGTAAAATTTACTTTGACACCTCCAATCTTGAGGTGTTCAGTAGGTATTTTACTTTTTTTTAGTATGCTTAACAAAATTCATTCTTTCGTTGCTTTTGGGGATTTTTTACCAACATTCAATTGACAATTTTCTACTTTCTACAAATTTGAATTTTTTAAATTGCTAGTAAATGAACTATATTTTGGCTCCGGTACGCTTTAGGTACCTAGGTTGAAATTTAGACAAATCATTGATTACCCATTACATATTGTAGATAAATATCTAAAAAAAAATACAGGTAATATTTTTTTTATAAAAGTTACAATTTTATAGGCATTTTGCCTTAGGTAGGTTTATCGACAATTTTTGTTCTACAATAATTAAAGAATGGGTATACATATTTTATTTTGTTAATAACTGAAATTATTTTAATTCATTTATAAAAATGTTATTTGTCATATTTTTTAAATAATTCTACTATTTAAGAACATTTCATTCTAGTAAATATTTACATAGTTTATCCAGTTAGGTACTGAAACTCTGTGCAAAACTGTAAGAAAATTATAAAATGTTAAGTTAGGAACATCAAAATCTTGCAACTTTTCTTAGAAACAAATTCGGTTACCAGCTTTTTTTAGAAATGGCTATTAAATGGGTACTTTTTAATGTTTAATTTTTTTTCCAAATTCCGCTGTACCTACAAAGCTACATTTTTTACTTACTGTACGTACCTAGCTTACAAAAGTGAGAAACGAATATACTTTTTGTTTTTAGTATTTATTTATTTCTTTATCATTCTATATCGTATTCCACTTATACAATTACATGTTTTACAATAATCTAGCTTGCACACAGGCATTATAATGCCTCAGTGAGTTATCAATGTCTAATTTATTCTCTATTTGTAGGTACTACCTATTTCATTTGAATAATAATTTACCTTTGTATTTATACTTGCAATTATTCCTATTTATTTATATTTTTCTTGAATAAACATTATTATTATATCATCTTCCTGTATTTTTAACATACTTCCAACTAGAACGAGGTACAATAATAAGAAATATGACAATATACAATTATGATCACTTGCAATAAAATCAAAGATAGGTATGCGCAAACGCAGCATGTGAGGACTCGGCAAGCGGTAGGACTCGGGAGGATGGTTAAGAAAAAAATATCTGCGTCCCGAAACAAGGCAGAGTAAATTTGTCTTAAGAACAGAAAAGATGGATGTAAGTTCGAAAAAAGAAGTAATATTTGTACCTATATCTTGTTTACAGTTTGTGATGAAGAAGAGGAAATACTGGGTATATCTTTACATAAGTTCCTGTTTACTAAAGGTTAAAAGGTGTTTTCATATTAAGCTTTTTGACTCAAGAAATAATGATGAATATACAGGGTTGGGCAAGTACAATAACGCATAACGCATCTCATGTCATATTTTTTTACTACTGTACTTCCGGTTTCACCGGAAATACCCTCAACTTTTTTAATTTAAAGGGGACACCCTGTATATTTTTGTAGATTTTAAAAATCTTGTTATTACGAATTCGTACAGTCGTCAATAAATATTCCAACAAAGTTTGAAAACTTTTATAATTAATGTGAATTTATTATCTCTAATGACTGGCCTAAAACAGGTTCTTTAGTTGTTTATCAAGAATAAAGTAATTGCACGGCAGAAAAGTATCATGTTAGTCATTAATTGAAAATCAAATGATCATTTTGGTCAAAGGATATTGCGAAAATTATCAATCTGAAATTAATTGTGTAGTAAGTAAAATTATCATGTTGAGGAACAGCTTGTAGGTACGAATAAGAACAGCATTAAAATTATATAGAAAGTAGCACCAACAACTAATGGCCTAAAATCTAGCTGTTTTGTGTGTAATACTAGGTTTGTGATACCTACGTTAAATATAACGTGCGACCAAAAAAAAAGATTATAGTAAAAATGCATAAAGATCTCAATCATAAAACAAGTTAATTTAACAATAAAGAGGATAGAAATGTATGTAAATTTAGAATACGTAGAAATAACAATCAAGTGAGATATAGTTCGTGGAGCGCCGTAAGATTTATACCTCGGAATCCAGGGCCAGACAATGAATTTTTATATAAACTTTTGAAATGTGTTTTTAACAATACATAAAAAAAAATGTTAAAAACAAATTTTTATGCAATCTTAATTTTTTAGTTATTTAAATAAATAATTATTAATTTTTCAGAGTTTTCTTTTATTTTTATTAGTTTAAAGTTATATTTTAAAAAGGAAAACTATTACAAACTTGTCCTTAGACCTGCAGGTATAAAGGTGATGGGTGGGGGAATTATAGAAGAGACACCAGCAGCTGTTGACGCGGTCCCTAACAGATTAGTACATGTGGCAACTAGCTGGGGTTAAATACGTAGCTATTTTTGTGCGTTTGAAAAAAAAATATTTCTAAGTTTTATTTATTTGCTATTTATGTATATTTATTATTGTGCAATTAGTGCGACAAAATTTAATTATTGAATTTGACAAGGGGGGTAGCCATGTGTGAGTTGAGGTAATTTTAAGGTGAAGGGGGAGAAAAAGTCCTTTATATCTCACAAGGAAAGTCAATGTTTAATTATTTAACAAAACATTGAGTGCGACCGGTTTCGAAGTGTCATCACTTCATCTTCAGGCTCGCCTAGTGGAAAGGAGAATATGTGGTGTAAGGTGTGTTAACACTTAGAGCAAACGATATATAAAATAGTAAGAAAGAGAAAACTCACCATACTCTCCGTCCACTAGGGAATACTACAAAATAAGTTTCATCAAATGTCGGGTGAAATAAATTGTAAAATGAACAAAGTTTACAAGTAATAAAAAGTTAAAAATATTTGAAAAACAAATATTAGTCAATTGAAATAGTAAAATTTAAAATATTCAAGACTATACAAAACAAATCACATACATTAAACAGATTAAAAGATAAGGCTTATTTTAAACAACCTTGTTTTTTCAAAAAACTAACATTTTTGAAAGGAGACCTGTCAAGTTAAGGCCTCTACAGGTGGTGGCAAGTATTAACAAAAAAATTCTTGGGTAAACCCATGACAGGGTATAGGTAATAAGATATAAACTATGAGTGAAGAAATATTTATTATTTATTATATAAGATTTGGGCCATGAACCAATCACCAAGTGTATGTGATGTTGTAGGAAGAAGAAAGAAGAAGAAATCACTGGGTTAACTGTTGTGAAGCAACTGAAGAATAAAAGAAGAAAATGACGGATGTGAAATCACACAATCTAACCTAATCTTTAAACGTGCTCGTTGGTTTCTTATGGGAAAAAAATTACTTACTGAAATGTACCCCTTGCAAGAAAATATGTGAATAGAAATAAAGGGGGAGGTTAAAAAGGAAGTTAGAAAGATAAATTTAGATTAGTGTTGAGAAAACAGGAGGAGTTTCTGACATTATCTGGGCATTTAAGCAACCAACAGGATTTAATTTTAAATTTCTCAATATCTCGAGGCTTTCGAAGCTATTAAGAGTAAATCTATGGTAGGAACTATGTAGGATTTCGAAACCTTCAGTTGAATCGAAGTCGTGATTTGAGTCCAGTAGGTGGTTGGCAAAATGTGAAAAACCTGTTGTATTTTGGTTAAGACAACGCAAATGTTCTTTTAAACACGGATCTTGAAATTTCGAAATGTGCGTCCTACATAGAAAGAATGGCAAGATTTACAAGTTAATTTATAAATTCCAGATAAGTCAAAGGGATCTAATTTATCTTTATTATGAACAAATAACTTATGTAATGAGGAGGGGGTTTTGAAAGATACTTTAAAAGATACTTTAAGTAAGCTTGCCACTTTATAGGATGCTTTTTCAATAAAGGTAAGAGAAATGTATTTCTTACTGGTGGTTAAGTTCATGTACCATATTAGGATTGTTAATATAAACTAAGTTTTGTTGAATTTTATTTTGTTTATGTGTTAGCATTTTATCAATAATATCTAGTTCAAAGTTGTGATTTATAGCAATAGTTTTAATTATATTTAGTTCCTTATTAAAGTTTTCCGTAGACAGAGGAACGTTTAATAGCCTCTCTAAGTAGCAATTAAAGGCAGCCAATTTATGTGTTGCTGGATGGTTAGAGGTATTGTCTATAACTGTGCCTGTATGTGTTGGCTTTCTATAGATGTCAAAGTTGAACTTGTTATTATTGTGTGAGATTTTAAGATCTAAGAAGTTAATAGATTTGTTTATTTCAATTTCTAATGTGAATTTAATATTAGAATGTAAGTCATTAATATAAGTCAAGAAGTCATTTAATGAGTCTAAGTTACCTGACCACAAAATCAAAATATCATCAACATATCTATAATAGAATTTCACATTTGAGTGGAAAGGGTTGTTTTTAAGGATTTTTTCTTTTTCAAAATTGTGCATAAATATGTCTGCTAATATTGGGCTAAGTGGAGATCCCATAGAAAGTCTATTTGTTTGTGAAAAGATTTCATTGTTGAATGAAAAAAAGTTTTGTTCTAAACAAACCTTGAGAAGGTTCAAAAATTCTACTAGTTCAATATCAGACATATTCGAACTTGACAAATGTGATTCAACAAAACCTAGAACCTCTGATATAGGAATATTTTGTGAATAAGTTTGATACATCTAAAGAGATCAAAGAATCTGTATCATTAATGTGAACATTTTTGATGTTGTTTACAAGTTGTACACTATTTTTGACTGTATGTGTAAAGTGATCTTTATAATGGATTTTGAGTATGTCATTCAACCACTTTGATGTATAATATGTTGGTGAATTTATATATGACACGACAGGGCGGATTGGTATGTCATCAAAATTGTCAGATTTGTGGATTTTGAGAAGGCCATATAGCCTAGGTATTAATTTGTGATCTGGTTTGAATTTATTAAACAAGGAATCATTGATTAAATGTGTACAATTTTTAAGGGTAGTTTTAAATTTGGTATTATACTTTTTTAAGGGGTTAGTGATTATAACGAAACTGTTAGTGTTCAAAAAGTTGTAAACTTTAGACAAGTAATCAAATTTGTTCAGAATTAATAGACAATTGCCTTTATCTGCTTTTGTCAATATTAGATCATTATTTTTAATCTTTTTATTAATGTTTTTAATTAAATTATCATTAAAAGTGCCTTTTGAAGAGAGATTATTTAATAACGTTTCTTTTTCTTTTTTGAATATGTTAACTAATCCACATCTAAGATCTTCTTTATTGTCAATTTCAAAGTTTTGTAAAATGGACTCTGCTTCTACTGCTAGTAGTTCTAAGTTTTTATACTTTTTATTAAGTGAAATGGCATTTGATCTAGTTGGATTAAATTTTATACCCTTGTTAAGGAAGTCAATTTCAGTTTCTGTAAAAGTTGTATCAGAAAAATTTAGAAGAGGAGTATGAAATTTATGTGAACTTTGATCTGAGGGATTGTTATTAACATTGTTGTTTTTAATTTTTAGTTTGATTAATTTTTCATTCAAAGTTTTCATCTTATTGCATCTATCATAGTTAACCAAATTATGTACAAAAGACATGAAATTGTCAAAATATATAAAAGGCCAAACCTCTTTTAGACGGTCATAAGTTGTTTTTAGACGTAAATCTAAAAAGTAGAGTTTTCTATATTGTGTCCTGATTTCTTCTTTCAAAAGTAAGACTTTAAGGCGACGTAGGCATCTCCTACTGTTCAATGAAAGAGGTTCTCTGTTTATCTTGATGTGTATGTATTTTGGTGTTAGGTTTTCTTGTAAACTTTGGGTTTACCTGGCTTTTGTGTAAATTGGTTCCAAGAAACAACATCTCGAAATTAAATTATCGAAATAAATGAAATAAATAAAATTAGATACAGTTTTTGGATGCTTTGCAATTTTACGTCAAGTTGTCATTACGATGAATTTTCTCCACTTTTATACCTTAAGGAGTCCAAACATTTTGTTTTTACTTTCCTATCTGTATACAGATAAGGAAAGAATAGGATTTATGATTTTTTTCGACCTCCAGAGTTGCAGCAACACAATCAAATTCGGAATCAATAAAAAGTCCACATTTAAAAACTTTTTCTTGTAAATAAATTTCCAAATCTCATTTTGCTCTAAATTTATTGTCCATGCTATATTAGGTGGTTTTTGCAAAAAATAAAAGATTTTATGAGATTTTTTAAAAAAGACGTTTCGTTTTTTTACAAATGTGTCCACATTTTGAAGTAGTGACACATTTTCGTCTTTCATTGTGTCACAATGCATAATCTCGTGTCATATTAATTTTTTTTTCTCATCTATAGACATTGACAAACTTTTTTGCAACGCGTAACAAAGAGTGCGACAGATCAAAGCCACGCGTGAAAGAAAGAAAAATGATTTACTTAGTTTCAAAAAATATACATTACTTTAACAGATTAAAGAGTTGTTAACATGCTGGAATTCATTATACTTAACTCGAAGATGTATTCAATAAAAAAAACTCCTGTGCAATATAAAATTTATAATTCATATCTCACTGTATACCTTTTAATTTCGAATATATTTTTTTAATAAATAAATTTTAAAATTAATTTAAAATAATTGAGCGAAATTGCTGGATGTAAAAAATAACAAAGTGTACAGACATAAAACAAAATAAATTCAAATCACTTGCGTACTGTTTATCACTTGTAAATAGTAGAAAAGGATATACATTTTGTTGGTGTCACCCTCTAGACGAAAAAGCTTTTAACGTATTTTTTGTATTGTAAGAAAAATAAATGCTCCTGTAGGTAAAAATTAAATATATTGTTCCCATATAGTATTTTTTATTTGTATTTATTTTCGTTAGAAATACATCTTTTTAGATTTGTTCGAAAGAAACCGATTCAAATTTTCAAAAAGTGACTCCAGGCGGGTACGAGTTGAGCCTTTATCAATTTTTCTTGTAGTAAAAATGAAAAATGATCCGTAAAATTGTTGTATTACTATGAAACCCTTGCATATTATATAATATGTCGATTTTAGTATTACAGAAATGATTTACGTAAAACAATAAGATGTACAAACATGGGCGTCGTTTGGGGGGGGGGGGGGGGGGGGGGGGGGGGCAAGGGGGGGGCATTTGTCCCCCCCTGGCTTTTACGGCTTAATCAACAACGCATAAGATATTATGCATTACGAACAATAATCTCATAGAAATAATATTCAGGCTAATATAGTTGAAGAATATTATAGGTTGAATATATTTATTGCATATCTGGGTTCCGCTTTTTCCAAAGACTTTGTTAGTTTTTCCTTAAGCACGTACATCCCAAAAACATAAAAAATACTTTTTTCACTACCGATAACAAAATGAAAGTGGTGGAAAAATTTGTAATCGACAATTTTGAAGCTGAATACTAAACTGGAATACGAAAGAGCTTTCTGCACACAATGAGCTCTCCATTGATGATATAGCGTCCAAATATTGTGAATTTTATTTAGACATACAAAATGGTTTAAAAAATATTTATGGCTCTTCCACCAACGACAGAGTTAATCGAAAGAACGTTTGGAACACTTAGGCATGTTAAAACATGGCTGCGGTCTATTCGATCAGTCCGAAGTCATGGTAGGGGAAGTAAAAGCGATACTAGCGTAAGCTGCGGATAATTCGAGTATTTTAGGGCGATATTTTGTAATTTTGGCATATCAAATACACGTATACATTTTACTTCTTATTAAAAAAATAGGTAAAAACAATAAAATGAGCAACCGGAGTTGCTATGTTGCAAATTATACTAGCAAAAAGACTGTAAATTATATGAATGTTCAGTAGCAAAATCGAAATTAAATAAAAAATAAATGGACAGCTGTATAATAAGAAAAAAAAAACCTTTATTTTTGTAATAATTAAGCAATTATTTTTTTATGATATTCTTTAACATCCCTTAAATCTTAAAAGTTTAGTAAATGGTTAGATTTCTGCCTTTATTTATGGTATATGGCTGACATGCAATCTTGTGACTAATTGATAGGAAACCAGTTTTATGCATTAATTTCTATGGGTTCTTTCGAATTAAAAATGAAGAAAATATAAATTACAATCGCAAATATACCAATTATTTTTGTTATTACGTTTTAATTCTACGTTATTATATAATGGTAATATTTTTATTTTGACATTAATTAACCTATTCTTCAATGACAACTTATTATGCTCAGGCAAGATTTTTATTGACTTTTTTTTAGCTAAAGTAATAAAAATATATAATAATAATAATTTTTTCACTTGTTTTAAAATTAAAATTTACATATATATTTCTTAATTACGAACTCTAATAAAATTGTATTGTCAGTATACGCACATATCGTCCGTTGGTTATAAAATAGTTGGCGTTGCTGTCACGCACGGAATGAATAATGAAGGAAAATAGGCTGACTGAAAAATAAATTATGTTTTCCGTTATCGATGTTTTTAGTAGAAAAATTTAAAATTTGCGTTTTCCTAGTGTTTTTTTGTATTCATTGACATATTTGAGAGAGTTTTTTTGTTTTTTTTTTATAAATTTTTATTTTTAATATTATGTTCATATTTTTTTTATATCACACCTTCTGTTTGTTTTTTAAAAATGTGCTTTAAGTTTCTTGTTTTTTTTTTAATTTTTGTTTTTGTCATTTTTGTTTGGTTATTTTATTTATTAAAGACTAGTTATGAAAACTTAAGTATCAGTTCTGTCAAATGGATCAGTAACATTGTTAGGGTTACTACTAAAGTTCCACTCCCCTTATCTTCACTATTCAGTGAGATATCTGATTAGTTTTGTTCTGTTTGAAAAACTGGAACAAACATTTTCTTTTGATTGATTCAATTATTCTGTGACGTCCTGGCTTACTTCCGTTTTTTCCAGAAATAACGAAAATCGAAATTTTTTTATTGTTAAATGGAAACCCACTCTTTTATTGTAAATTTAAAAAATTTTGTATAATAATCATGTATTGAAAATTTTCTGTCAGCTGTCAAAATGGCCGCCATATTGCATAATATTTTTTCTAAACATGTCACTATTAATTCGTTTATGGAAAAAAATATAAGAATGTACGATCTTTATAAAATCTTTGTAAGAATCAAAATTCCCATTGAGACCCATTTATCGTATACCAGTGGCACATCTAAGCATTTTTATTATTAGCAAACCGTTTAATAATTCCATCCACTTTTATCTTCGTTGTTAATTGAGATATTGGAATGAAAACTTTTGTGTTTAAAAGCTTGGAACAAATAATGTCATATACTGGATTCAATTGGTGTGTGACATCATGGCTTACTTCTGGTTTTTCGGAAATAACAGAAAATCTCAATTTATTTTTAATTTTTAAATAGAATCCCCCTTTTTTATTGAAAATTTGAATTTCGGGAACATTTATGGAAAAGAATCATGTGTTGAAAATTTTCTGTCAGCTATCAAAATGACCATCATATTGGAAAATATATTTTTTTAATATGTTACAGAAAATGTTAAATACACGCCCCAAAAATGTCCCAGAAATTCAAATTTTCAATAAAAAAATGTTTTTCATTTAAAAATAATAAATAAATTGCGATTTTCTGTTATTTCTGGAAAATCTGTAAGTAAGCCATGACGTCACAGAAAAATTAAATCCATCATATGAAAATTTTACTTTTTTAAAATTCAATTTAGTTTTTTCTAAAAAAATTGAGAAAATGGGTAAAAAAAGTCAAGTTTCGTATTTTTTTTTTTTAGAAAAAACACTTTCTGCAGAGGAGCATAGTTTTAACCTTTACCTACACCCATATATTTTTTCTTTCAGAATAAGTCAAAAATAAACTTTAAAAGTGGGGTACTACGAAACCCTTGCATGCTCTGCTCTAAAGCCAAGTAAATACTCCTCTTAATGTTGACAGATTACTATTTTTTATATTAAAGTATTTGGTGCTCCAGGTCACTGAGGTATACAATTATTGGTTAATCCCTTAGGGTTTTCTTTTCTCATTTACAGTTTATGATGTATTGTATTCGAGGGTTTTCGGGGTGGTCATACTAAAATCTAGAGAAACTTCAGATAAGAAGGTACCTATCAATATTTCTGCTTTGAACAATCCTGTATACAGACCTTTACAATAAAAACTGTGCTATTATACATTTTCAAATAAACTATAATATGTAATAAGTTACAAATTCTGTAGTAATCTTTGACAATAAAATTCGAACTAGTCATAGGTATCAAGATTTGAATTTTAATTTTGTAAACCAAAGATTCACTATTATTATAAGATAACAATAAGTACCTAGGCATAACAAGCTAGTTCTTATTCAATCCCTGAAACGTACCTAACTAGAATTTCAGTATTTCTATATTCTAATTTACTTAATAATATGCAACATCCATTATATCAAGAAGTGCTGATTACTTAATTATTGATATTCGGTACAGTAAAATTACTGGATTCTTTTAACACCATAGGTATGTTGTTCCTCCAGTAGGTATTATTTTTCACTATTACTTAGTTAACTTTACTAGAAAACCCACCATTTGCATAAGATTATTTTTCTACTTTTAAAATCCTTATCTCAAATATTATTTTTTGTTTTTACCTCGGTAGATATTGTGGCATTGTTGTATTGCGGTAGGTAGATAAAAACAATTTGGAGTTATAAATATTACTTAGGTAGGTACCTTTAATTTTTATCTATTTATTTAATTATTATGTAGCTAGGTAGGTATTTACAATATCAACAATAAATGTGGAAAAGTCTCTCCCTTGTGTTACACTTTAACATGCAACATTAAGGTAGGGCTAGGGTTAGAGCCCTTTTTCCATTTAATTATCTTTATCGATTTTTTACACAAATGTAAACAAACCAGGAGTATCTCTTTGTTTATTGGACATTTTTCCGTAGGAATACAAAAAAGTTATCTTGCATTCAAAGACAATTTATATCTTATCTGTGATGACACTTTTTCTCTAACAGAACAACTTTTAAAACAACAATTAATTAAACATTCCAAACATTTCATACACAATACCTACTTATGAAGAGCAATTAATAGAAAATAATAAATAAAAAGTTCGTTGAGCTCAATAATCACATTAAAATTGATTTTTTAAAATTGTTAACCTCACTAATTGTATTAATTTTTAACGGAGTAGGTTTGAATTAAAAACGATAGTAATTTTAATAATATACACTTACTATTGGATGGATAAGTATCTTCTGTAGTTTAAAACTTTAAAAATCCACTGTAAATACCGTAATCACTAAACACTTCACACAGTCTACAAAAACAGAGATATCGCCATATTGGATATTTGATTGTGAACTGTGAATGGTAAGTGCAAAGCAGCGTTGCCGGCTTGCGTACGTCAAATATATCCGAACATTTATCTCCATAATGACGGTAGGTATTTACAAAGTCTAAATATTCAAATGGTTTTTATACACTATTCTGTAATTAATAATATATAATATAATTCGTTATTGTTGAGTTCATTATACTTATTAAAAATGAATATAGCTAACCAATAAAATATTTTACCTATTAGGCACCACCATTGTATAAATACAATGGCACCGCTATGGAAAGCAAGCAAGTACACACGACCCACATGCACAGTAAATAGCTCAAAACGCATGGTAATCAAAAAACACGGTTAACAAAACGCACGCTAAACAAAACGAACAGTAAAAAACACCCAGAATATGTCATACAAGTATTTACACTGATTTAACACGCATATTTACCTCTGCAAGTAGTCGTAGATAAAGAATAGTATGTAATGAGTATTGTAAAGCAAACGTTTCCATTTGAGCGTAATATATTTTTTCACAACGCTATTACGCGAAAATAATTTTTGTAGGTAAAAATTGGTCTTCTGATCTAACTTATGTAAGTATGTATAACATAATACGGTAAATTTAAATAAATTCTACCTATATTACTAAGTATAGTAGAAAGAAAAATTCACGCGGGTAGCAGTTACCCACGAAATTAGGTATAGAGGTTGAAATTCTACGATAACATAATTATTGCTTTACACAATTAATTATATACTGTACCTAACTACTTCTTCGAAATACCTGAAATTAATTAATAACTTTACCTAACAACTTGACAAGAATTACTTAAACATATACACATCTACTTTTTTTATATATTATATTGAATCAATATTTATTCCCACTTTTAATAAAATAATTTATATTAAAAAACAACTGAAAATCAATCAGCTACTACCATTGAAATAAATAAATCAAAATACGACTCCCCCATTTTGATTATACATTTCCATCACTCGAAGTTCATCCCATCTGTCATCATCACAAAATAATTTTTATGTCCTGTCTACTTCATTATATCTTAAGTGAATTTTAAGACGTGGCAACATCGAATATCTCAAGCAGACAAAACTTGACAGTTAGAATAGGATAAATTTATAGCGACCATTGTGAGGTGAAGTGAGATAAATATTATTGCCTGTAAAGGTAGTTTATTTTAAAAGCGTTGCAGATGCAGGTAAACATCAAATTGAATCAACTGATGAGATGAGGGGTTAAAGTGGATCTAAAATATTTGGTTCTTCATCCTTCTAGGACCCATTAACTTCACTCACGAAGAATAAATAATTAGAAGTCTAATAATAGCGGTGTTATTTTAACAGTGAAATTGTATTAAAAAGATAAGGAAGTGTTAACCAGAGAGACAGGACAGGATTTAGGAAATGTTGTTTTAAAATGTTAAAATGTTATGAAATAGGTATTTTGCCCTATAATTTTGAGCAAATTTTTTCTAATTCCTAATAAGCTTATATTAATTATTAGAAAAAAAAGTTCGATATTGCTTTTTAAATCAAAAATATGTAGGTAGGTATCTGCCCCATTTTAATTGAAAATGTTAATAATTACTAGAGTTTAATGGGCAGAATTTTACAAAAGTATACACATTTATTCTTTCTTAATAGAAAAATTATTCATTATTAAAGGTCATTAATAAACAATTTTCTCTGTATTGGGTAAACTCATAAATACAAGGTTTATGGAAGAAGGGGTCTTGTAAATAGGTAATTTCACGTTAAGGCGACCATTTATGGAATAAAAGTGGCAACAGCATGAAAGTCGTTCTGGATATAAATATATATGATTATTACCTTTAGTAGTTCATGTAAAGTCGGCTGCCAAAAGGGCCCGACAGTTTTCTAGTTTTTTTTTCCAAATTTTTACCTTCCAAGGGAAATACAGGGTAATGACTCCTCTCAGGAGAATTACGTTTTTGCTACAGGGTAATGACATTTTTAGGTACTAAAATCAAGTTAATGCATAAAAAAAATAAAAATTTCCTTTATTTAACTAATAAACAGCTAGCTTATTTTGTAAGGAACATAAACATTCGAAACTAAGTATTAAAGTTAACAAAAAAAAAAAAAAATGTTAGAGGCTTTAACAAATCTCTAACACCTAAAACAATTTGAAATGTATCAGTAAATTCAGGTCTCTAGTAGAAAGTATAATAATTATACTTTCTATAATAGGTGTACAGTCTTAAATTAGCTTAGCTATTAAAATAAAACTTCATTCATAAAAAATAAACTTAAAAATAAAAAAAAAAAATAGGCACAACAGATTATATAAAGTATATTCAGGTACCTACAACAACATGCAAAAAACTATTTGGTAATTCATGTTTGGGTTCATATTAATTTAACTTAGTTTTTTAAAAAATATAAGAATATAAACTGAAACATTTACAAATGTTACTTTTATTTCTACTTCTTCCTCGTCTACGTCGCCTGCACAGATTGCAACATATTTATAGTTTTTTTTACTAGTATACAATCACCAGGCACATACGAGGAGGTCCTACACCAGAGCATTCAGCCACCTCGGCAAGTTCAAAGCCAACAGTTTGATTTTGAGCAGTAACAAAAATTTCTTGAGTAAATGTTTCTGTTTTTTGACTTTATTTTTGTGATGAAATCCTTCTTGCCCAGAAATAAACAAGACATTACTGTCTTTTTCTAAAAAACTAGCGACAGTCTTCTTAATTTCTATTAAATTACTATTATATTTATATTTTTTTTTAGTGTACATAAACGAATTTGATAATAAACTCGCAGCAGTTCTCTGTCTTCTGATGGAAATGTATTCAGTGTCTTTCCAAACCTTGTACTTACGAACTATGGACCCGTCACAGCTTTCGTAAACGAATTTTTTTTCATTTGAGGTGTTAAGTAAAGTTTTTTAATTGATGTTTCATTTACTTCACCAAACAATAAATTTCTTGTAACTTGCTTTTTTTCGACGGATTTTTACGTTTTGGGTCCCCTGAATCAGTTTTGACTATTTTCGGGATGATGTCTCTGTCTCTCTCTCTCTCTCTCTCTCTCTCTCTCTCTCTCTCTCTCTCTCTCTCTCTCTCTCTCTCTCTCTCTCTCTCTCTCTCTCTCTCTCTCTCTCTCTCTCTCTCTCTCTCTCTCTCTGTGTGTGCGTGTGCGTTTGCGTGTGTGCGTGTTGCGTGTGCGTGTGCGTGTGCGTGTGCGTGTGCGTGTGCGTGTGCGTGTGCGTGTGTGTGTGTGTGTGTGTGTGTGTGTGTGTGTGTGTGTGTGTGTGTGTGTGTGTGTGTGTGTGTTTGTGTCTGTATCCACCATAACTCATGAACCAATACAAAGCAAAACACCAAATTTTAAACTTAAGCTTTATTCCGGCGTCCCAATAAACTGATTAGATTTTGGGCAGAGTCGGAACCTCTGGGGGGGTACTTTATAGGTGGTCATTTTTATATTTTATAGAATATATATGTTATTTACGGTTAGAGAAGAAAATACTTTAAATAAAAGTTACTTACAATATTATTATCAATATTTTTCTATATTGTTCTATACAAAATTTTCCTAAAATGGTCCGTATTCGAGAAATTTGACAAAATGTAAAAAAATAATTTTTTATAAAAATTGTTTAAATAAAAGTTACTTCTAATATTATCTATAAATTTTGCTTTATGTCAAATTTTCCTGAAATGGTCCGTATTCGAGAAATTTGACAAAATGTGCAAAATTCTGATTTTTAAGAAAATTGTTAAACTAAAAGTTGTTTGCGATATTAATATCTATAATTTTTGTTTTTAAATGATTTTTCTAAAATAGACCGTAATGTAAAAATTGTAGGAAAATTGCTAAATTTAAATTTTTCAGTATTTTCGTTTTCAATGAATACCTATAGAAAAAGGTTTCGAGTTAAAAGTATGTTTAGTTTATCCTCTAAACATTTATATGCTAGCTACAATAGGTTGTACAAAATAACCGGAAAAAGTCTATAATAACTAGATAGGAAAGTCATGTGTTGGACATATCAGATTTTTTTCTTATGACTTCTGCATTCTTTCTGGCAACTATTCTTCTTTGATCTACAATCATAATCTGGTTGTCTCTCATAAACCGAAGAGTTTCTTTTTTAAGATTGGATTGTCTTGCTCGAAAAGCCTTGATATTTTTTCTCCAACGTTTTCTAGCCTCTCAATTTTCTCTTTACTTGTTTTTTCTCCTTTTTCTTCATGTATTTCACTATCTTTTTCTTTTTGTTCAGTATACTTTTGCTATCATTTTTTATTCTCCGATACATAGACCTTTCTGCTATTCTTTTCTAATATTTATTTTCTGCTCTTTTTTGGTTGTCTAGCCATTGTTATACAAATCTACAATAAGACTGACATACATTTGGGGTATTTAGAAAATATTTGCAGGAAATATTCTCATAACTAAATAAAAGTAATTCCCCTGTTAAAGATGTAATTCCCCTGTCGTATAAATCAACAGGGGAGTTACGCCAGGGGAATTACGGATTTGCAATAAAGCCCTTATATCTTTTTTAAAATTAAAATGGAAAATGTAGATACTACCCTAACCTATCCTACATTGGTCTAGGAGATACCTTTTAGCTGGAATTAAGTTTTACTTATATTTTCAAAACAATATGATGGCACAGTGGAATTACAAGGTGACTGGCACTCAAACTACATTACGACTTGAAAGCCACGTTGCTATTGATCGATGTTTAACTGTTAAATTTTCTTTTGCATAGAAACAACCTCATATTTCACAAAAAAATTAAAGACTAAGAAAATATTATATTTCGCTTGTAAATTCATTAAATTTAATTTGGCAGGGGAATTACATAAGACATCAAGGGCCTTATTACATGGAAAATATTTGAATAAAACTGTATTATAATGTTGATGGCGTAATTTTATATAACTTTTATATCATGACCGCTTTTAAGATATGAATGGCTTGAGGACATGCCAGGGTAATTACAATTTTATTGTTTGAACGAAAATTTTTCAAAATAATAGTAATTCATTTCTCGTAGTTGATATCATTTTAAAGATATAAAATAAATATTTATTTGAAAAAATTAGGAAGACATGCATATGTCGCTTTAATGTGAAATTACCCAAATAGTGTCGCTATAACAACACATTTTCCCTGATTGTCAGATAGATATATTCTAGACCTACGGGATAATACGAGGCAGAGCTATGTAGTACCCATACAGCACACATCATTTCAGAAGTGTTTCAAAAATACTTTAAACGTTTCAAACATATAATATTTCAAGCACGTTTCTGAAATATTTCTGAAATATTTTAGTTAAATATTTCATTAAAAATTTTTCCTAAACATGGTATACATGTTACACAAACGGGTTATGTTGTAAAAGGCCAACAATTAATGAAAAATTTCTGATTTGTAAGAAGATTAGATATGTAATTATTTTATTTCATTCTGTCCCTGTCCAGCCACTAGCTAGAAACAAGCCTATATTCTAAATAATTATAGATTTGAGTTGTTGGTTTTTGATATTCATGCGTTGTGAACTTGTTATATGGGAAGCAGAATATGTCTTTAGAACTACATAAATAATGCTTGCTTAGGTGGATCTTCATGTTTTGTTTAGATATGAGTAATGTTTTATTATAGTTACTTTAAAAAAATATTAATAAAACTATTGTTAATAAAATATTTTGTATAAATCCTTTTTAATTACCTATATTTTGTTTTAGATTAGTGCATTTAAAGGAATTGGTGGAAATGAAGCAATTTGCTAGCTTTGATGCTGTGCCAGTAAAAGTAACATCTAAGTTATTCAACGTTTCTAGAATAAAGTATTAAGGAACATCGTCGATGCATCCTGGTATTGCCACAATACTGATCTTCATAAGGACCTTAAAGTGGAGATTGTTGAAAATACAATACAAAAATTTGCCAGTAGTCACAATGACTGCTCCAACATGGAAACCTTGAGATTATCCAGCTCATCAACAATGCCAATCTAATAAGAATACTCAAGAGAACCAGACCTTTTGAATTAGTTCAGTGATGTTAGATTAAAACGGAGTATAGTGCGGTTAAGTGTTATATGTTAACAGTAATGTAATTAAATAACCATACTCTAAAGTACACTAAATAGTTAGCAGAATCTAGATAAGTTAAGTAAAAATAAAATTGCTAATTAATCTTATTGATTATAATAATCGTAAATGTTTCTTTACTTGAAGCATTTATTTAAAAAAACCTAGTTGTTTCAAATAAGTGCATTTAAAGGAATTGATGAAGCAATTTGCTTCTATATTTTATGAAATATTCTTTAAATCAGATTTATTTATTTGTTTGTTTAGGAATCAATGTTTGAGTTTTGTATATTTTAAATAAACATGTATATTTTTAAATGTCTTTTTTTAGTCTAATAATATATTAGAAAAAAAACTAGAATACATTTCTGAAATATTACTATTTAATATTTCTAAAAGATTTCAAATTTTCATTTCAGAAATATTACTGTGAAATATTATATTTACAGGACATTTTTACGTTTCATGCATATTTCAGAAATGTTTCTTATACAACATTGCATATGTTTCAATGTAACATTATTGAAATATTTCCGAAATGTGTTTGTGCTGTATGGGTAAGTGCTTCGAGTAAACTGCTTGCAAGCACTTTTAAAATACACTACTCGGTAAATGGTAATTAAAGCTCTTTATAAAAAGTGCTTGGTAATTGGTAATTAAATTTCGCATTTCAAGCCATTTAAAGTGCTTGCCAGAACTCAAAAGACTTGTAAGCACTAAAGGACTTGCAAGCACAATAATTAGATTTTAAATGCTTGCTTATGAATTATTACTGTTTCAGAATTCAGAATTGATAATGAATCGGGCATGCGCTCAAAGTATTAATTAATAGTTCTGAATCAATTCAGGCTTCTTACCGCGAACGAAGCTATATGAAATGTTTATATTTTCGAATCTATTAACATGGGTGTCCTGAAATTCCATTCCAATAATTTTTGGAGTGATTCTACATAAGTATACATGAAAATTTCTTTATATAGACATATGTCTGAAAATTCATAGTTTTCAAGATATAGGTTATAACTTTTTTAAATCAGTTTTTATAAATTTCATTAATATCCTTTACTCGATTTTGTTAAAATTTGGCAGTGTTGTTTAGGACGCCACTGAACTTAATAATTTTAATCCAGTTGAGGCAGAAGGGGCCATACTGCTTTAAACAGCACTGCCAAATTTTAATAAAATCGTGCAGAAGATATTAATGATTTAAAAAAGTTATGCATTTCCGAACCTATGTTCATATGAAGAAATGTTCATATTTTATTATGTAGAATCACCCCTAAAAATATTGGAACTGAATTTCATAGATTCGAAAATAATGATATTTCCTATAATATATATTTCCCATTTTTGCATGGTTTTTCGTACTTTGGACTAAATTGACTATTATGGCAACCATTTACAACAGCGACAACAATAAATTAGGTTGTAGTGGTAAAAGAAAAAAAATTGCAGATGTGGATTCTTGAATTTCAAAACTACCACTCCACGACCACATCACCCTGTATTTTCCATAGTCGTTAATTGAGTAGTTCGTTGTGCAAGAAACAATATTAACAGGAATAAACTTTAAAAACTTTATTGAATCGAAGAAATTAAAATTAAGCGCGATTCTTCACAACTGAAGCCTACATTCTACCCTGAGTTTTAACCCTTAACTGGTCCGGCACTCTGCAGTAACGTAACTGGTCCGACATAGTCTGCGAGACTACTTGTTTTCGGAGGGCAAAAAAAAATAAAATAGACAAAATGAAATGTTTTATTTAACATAGGTGTTAAAAACATTACTTAATAATAATAATATGTAAAAATAAACATATTTAATACTAAATTAAAACAGAATTAAACCCAAAATTAAAACCCGCACGGAAATTTTGAAAAACTACATATTTTTAAACGAAAGGCATAAAATACAAGAAAAAAAAGAAAAATTCTTTCATATTGCAATATTAAATTGTAAATGTGTTAGGTAAACAAAAACTTACATCAAATACAAATGACCCCGCAATAATCTTATGGAAATTGGGTTTCTGTCAAATTGTCTGAATTTTTGATATATTGTAGATTTTGTCATCCTGAACAAAAGTATCCATGGGCACAAAGTGCCAAAATGAACATTTTGGCAGCTACGGAGCTGCCAAAGCTCCCCTGATCCGTTGCAAAACTATTCATTTTCAATACTATTTACAGATGTCAAAAGCATATTTTAATTATTCTAATATATAGGGTAATGTTTTGAGGTCACTGGATTCAACCCTCATGTCAGATTGGACAAATTGACCGTTGGCAGCTGTCAATACACTGTCAACGAAGAATAGAAAAGTAAATTTTCTCTGTTGACATTGAGAGTTTGGGCTTTTGAGGGAGCTGCATTCAATTCTAATCTCATTGGAAAAATTGACAGTTGACAGCTGTCAATTCATTGTCAATGAAGAATAGAAAAGTAAATATTCTCTGTTGACATTGAGAGTTTGGGTCCTTGAGGTCGCTAAATTCAATTCTCATGCCAGATTGGCAAAATTGACAGTTGACAGCTGTCAATTCACTGTCAACGAAGAATAGAGAAGTAAATATTCTCTGTTGACATTGAGAGTTTGGGTTCTTGAGGTCGCTGAATTTAATTCTCATGCCAGATTGGAAAAATTGGCAGTTGACACCTGTCAATTCACTGTCAACGAAGAATAGAAAAGTAAATATTCTCTGTTGACATTAGGAGTTTGGGCTTTTGAGGGAGCTCAATTCAATTCTCATGTCAGATTGTAAAAATTGACCGTTGACAGCTGTCAATTCACTGTCAACGAGGAATATAAAAGTAAATATCCTCATTTCACATTGAGAGTTTGGGTTCTTGAGGTCGCTGAATTGAATTCTCATGCCAGATTGACAAAATTGACAGTTGACAGCTGTCAATTCACTATCAACGAAGAATAGAAAAGTAAATATTCTCTGTTGACATTGAGAGTTTGGATTCTTGAGGTCGCTGAATTCAATTCTCATGCCAAATTGGAAACGTTGACAGTTGACAGCTGTCAATTCACTGTCAAAGTAGAATAACGAAGAAAATATTCTCTTTTGGTATTGAGAGTTTGTCAACTACCATTTTCACCAATTCTATAAAGAATTGAATTTAGCGAGTTGGCCAACATAAACTCTCAATGTAAAAAGAGACTATTTACTCTTTTATCCTTCTTTGGCATTTAATTGACACCTGTCAACTATCACTAACGTCATTAACCCAGCCGGCATTTACGTTCAAATACCGTTTGGAACATATGCTAAGAAAATCACATTTATTGTGCGTAAAGATTTTTTCTCGCAATTTGTCCAATCTGACATGAGAATTGAATTCAGCGACCTCAAGAACCCAAACTCTCAATGTGAAAAAAGGATATTTACTTTTATATTCCTCGTTGACAGTAAATTGACAGCTGTCAACGGTCAATTTGTCCAATCTGACATAAGAATTGAATTCAGCGACCTCAAAAACCCAAACTCTCAATGTGAAAAGAGGATATTTACTTTTATATTCCTCGTTGACAGTCAATTGACAGCTGTCAACTGTCAATTTTGCCAATCTGGCATGAGAGTTGAATTCAGCGACCTCAAGAACCCAAACTCTCAATGTCAACAGAGAATATTTATTACTTCTCTATTCTTCGTTGACAGTGAATTGACAGCTGTCAACTGTCAATTTTTCCAATCTGAGATTAGAATTGAATTCAGCTCGTTCAAAAGCCCAAACTCTCAATGTCAACAGAGAATATTTACTTTTATATTCTTCGTTGACAGTGTATTAACAGCTGTCAATGGTCAATTTGTCCAATCTGACATGAGGGTTGAATCCAGTGACCTTAAAAACATTACCCTATTAGGCGTTCCAACTACCTGCCAAAATGCTGACAAGTGGGAACTGACAGTTAGATATGGCAACCCTGTGGGCCTGTTGTCATTGACTGGGTCAATGATACGTATATAGTTGTATAGATTGCTCAAAGCGTTTCGTTTGCGAGTGGCCATATTACCTCGCGAGTGCTCATTAATCAGAATCGTTTTAGCAAAAAGGTGTATACAAACCAATTTTAAGCCTTTGAATATAGTAAAAAAATAATTACCTACATTTTTACTTTAAGGTATAAGTTTATGTATATTTTCAAAAACATGAATGATTAATCTATATAACTATCTATGTCATTGACCCTATCAAATCACCAGGCCTACAGGGTTGCCATAATATTGCTATATCATAACCTCTCAAAACCCACTGGTAGCCATTTTGTTTGGAATGCCTAATATATTAGAATAATTAAAATATGCTTTTGACATCTGTAAATAGTATTGAAAATGAATAGTTTTGCAACGGGTCAGGGGAGCTTTGGCAGTTCCGTAGCTGCCAAAATATCCATTTTGGCACTTTGTGACCATGGAGACTTTTGTTCAGGATGACAAAATCTACAACATATCAAAAATTCAGACAATTTGACAGAAACCCAATTTCCATAAGATTATTGCGGGGTCCTTTAAAAAATATTTGATTTTCAGCATGAGCTAAAGTTCACTCCCCTTGAACTGATTTCTGCCACAGCTTTTAGGAAACTGACGCCAGCCTGTCGCAAACACACCTGTCGAGCTACAATTAGGCATTCCAAACTGAATGGCTACCAGTGGGTTTTGACGGGTTATATTATGGCAACCCTGTAGGCCTGGTGATTTGACAAGGTCAATGAAATAGATAGTTACATAGATTGATTATCCATATTTTTCAAAATAAACATAATCGTATGCCTTGAAGTAAGAATGTAAGCAATTATTTTTTTTAAATATCTAAAGGCTAAAAATTGGTTTTAAAAGACATTTTTGCTAAACCGATTCAAATTAATAAATATTTGCCAGGCAATATGGCCGCTCGTAAACGACCAGCTTTGAGCAATCTATATAACTATATACGTATCATTGACCCTGTTAATGACAACATGACAACAGGGTTGCCATATCTAAACTGTCATTACCCACTGGTAGCCATTTGGACAGGTCGTTGGAATGCCTAATAGGGAAAGGATTAGATGTAAGGACTTTCCTGTGGGATGTACCAATAACCAATGAATGAATTGTTTATATCGCGTAGTCTGTCAGACGACGTCGGACCTGTAAAGGGTTAAAATCCAATTGCACTTTGAGGCGTTTAAAGATTTTCGATGAACAGAGGAAGCAATGGTATTTGTTGTGCACATACCGCTTTTTGAAAATAAAAATGTTATCTAATACTTTCGAGAATTTTTTATCAAGGAATTACTCTCTTAATTGTCCGGTCTGAATTTGAAATACTAACATATGCTAGACTGGTACAAGCTTAAAATCAGAACCTTTTAATTGTGACTTTAATTTACAACCGACTTATTTACAAATAATTTAATTCTGATGCCTTGGTAGGATTCCCCACTCGACCATTCACTGTTGGGTTCTAATTAACAGTGCTGTTCCTAAAGTGGCGCTGGGAAACAGTAACAACGCCTACACAGAACACGAGGCTAATGGCCGTAGTAGTCGACGCCGATGACACCAAAATAAAAAAAAAAAATTGTTGCTTGGTAATTGAATTGTGCAATTATTTTTCTCGATAATTGATAATTTCAGCACTTATAATTTCTCAAGTGTTTTTTGCTTGATGCTGGCTGGCAATTACTTTTTCAAAGGGTTTGGTGCTTGAAGAAGTTTTTTCGAGTGTTTTGCCCAGCTCTGATACGAGGTACATACTTATATAAAGGGTAATCAAGTAGTCCGCCTTGGGTGTTTTCATAGACATAGAAGATGTTTTTGATAAAACCACCTTCCCAAAGATAATACACTCACTAACCAACAGGAATGTTCCACAAATGGTTAGTGGGTGTATATATAACATGCTCTCAAAGCGAGCAGTAAACATAAGTGTAGAAGATGTGAATATAAGAGGCTTGGTTGCGAGGGGAAGTCCACCGAAAAGAGTGCTATCACCTCTACTGTGGAATATGGTCCTCGACACTATCATCAGCCGCCTCAATAATGACAGTCACTACACAATAGCATATGCAGATGACCTGGTCATTCTGCAAACAGGAAGTTTTGAGAACATACTCTGCGAAAGAATGTAAGTAGCTCTAAAAATTATGGAACCGTGGTGCACGGACCATTCACTCTCTAGCAATCCTAAGAAGACAGAAATGGTCCTTTTCACAAGGAAAAGGATGAAAATGGAACTCCTAAACAAAAAACGAAACTTTGCAACAGAGGTGAAGTACCTAGGTCTTACCTTTGACAGCAATTTAACATGGAATTCGCATTTAGGAAACAGAGTTAAAAGAGCATACATTGCTTATGAACAATGCAGCCGAATCGTGGGGCGCTCCTGGGGTTTCTCCCCCAGAATTGTTGTACGGACTTACACGGCTATCATAAGACCTATGCTAACATACGATGCAGTTGTCCGGGTACCGAAAACCCAAAAATTAACAGCTATTCGTAAACTAGAACAAATTCAAAGAACAGGATGTCTCAACAAAACAGGAGCCATAAAAACAACACCGACCAAAGCCTTGGAAGTCAGTCTTAGTCTCACTCCCCTTGATATTTACATTAAGTATGTTGCTGTGACGACAATGACACGTCTCCGCATGGTTGGAATAGAACCTGATGTACGATCTGGTGAGGCGAGACGTCGCTTTTGGCAGGAGGCGCTCGATACGCTTCCACTGCTTCAAGCGAACATATCTTTCATATAAAGTTATAATAGAACAAATAGAAGAGCCAGAAGTGGCAGGTACGATTCATATCTACAACGACGGTTCTAAAACAAAACAAGGCTCAGGATGTGGAATATACTCCAGATTCTTAAACCTAAACATAAAATGGGCTGTGAGCCGTAGTGCCAGTGTAGTTCAAACAGAGCTAACGGGGATTCTCATAGCAGCAAAAGAAATAACCAGAAACAATATGACTGGAAGTAACATGCTCATCTATACAGATAGCAGACTAGCACTTCTCACCCTTAACAGACCACGAATTTATTCAGGGTTAGTACTAGAATGTCACGAAGCTTTGGCCGAAGTATTCATCAACAATGTAATCACCTTAAGATGAATCAAAGGACACGCCACCTCGAAAGGTGCTGATTCACTAGCCAAGAAAGCAGCCAGCCATATACTTTTTGGACCTGGTCCTTCTATTGGCCTAACAAAATCGGTAGTGACAGACCTAATTATAGAACATTGTGAAATTCAAAGAAAGGGATGAAACAAGAAACTGCTGAGTTGCCAGGGAGCTCTTAAGTTATCCTGACAACACTACAGCAAACAAATACTTTTATCTTTATCGGTTGTAAGCAGGAAGGGTTAGGTTTGGCCCAGACCACTGCTGCCTCTTGGGTCTATTGTATTCCCCTGCTTTCCCTGTATTCAGGTACAATCTTTGGAATAGTCCTGTGTCTTTGGTTAGTTTTAATATGTTCCCTACCAAGCGTTGCTGGGGCGTTCTTTCCGGTTCTAGGCCGAAAAGGATGAAACGTCGCCTAGTAAGAGCTTCACATTCGAAGATCACATGGTATGAGGTTTCTTCCTCCTCCATAAAAAGTCTACACGTAGTGGAATCATTGTGTAATCACATTACATGAAGATGTTTTAGAAAACAGTGCCCCGTTAGTAATCCAACAATGGTGGATATCTGAAGCCTTGCGAGTTGTAATGCCTCAGTAGCCATGCGTGGGCTTGGTCCCCTTAGCATGAGCTTACTGATTCTGTGCCCTCTTATCTGTTGCCAGTGAATTTGGTGTTTTGTGGTTATCCACCTGTTAAAAATGGACTAGCAAATAGTTTGATTGTGTAATTGTTTTATATTGTTGTTATTTTTTGTTTTATCACCATGTATATGAAAACTGGTGAAAGGGAATGTTAATAAAAAAATAGAAAAAAGCTGTCAACATTTTCTTAAAAGTCTCAGGCCAGTTTTAAGGTATTTCCTCTGGTATTTCCAACCCTTAGGGCGACCATATTAGCCGCTGGCTCCAGGTAGGAGTGCGTTCCATTCCTTTCACCAGCTGTTCACTGCCCGTCGAGCAGAGGTTTTGCTTATCCCAAATATAGGGATACCTTGGATACCTTTGTGCCCTGGTACCCACGCTAGTTTCACCTTGTTGTGGGTTACCAGATCATTTAGTATTCCAAGGCAGTTCCAGACAAGCTTTGACTTGATTCTGTTTGAATCAAAAGCCTTTAAAGCTGCTTGGCTATCTGAGAGAATTAGGATTGACTATGACTAGATAGAATCTGCGCCTAGTCACAGGCATTCTGACTGGTCATTGCCAAGTACGGAAGCATCTCCATATCATGGGGCTGTCAGAATCCGCACTGTGCAGAGGGTGCGAACAAGAAGATGAGACCATCGAGCATATCCTTTACGATTGCTCGACGCTCTCATTTATTAGATTTGTGTTCCGCGAGTATCGGCTAACACTGGCCGATATAAGAGAAGCACCTCTTGGCGACGTTGTCAACTACATTAAATCTGTAGGCTGGCTCACGAGCTAGGAGGTGCCTATCATCTTAGGAGGATGTACAATAGGCCTAATGAGGCTCAAGTGCCGTGGGGGTAACCCCTCTCTCTACACGTTACAGATACAGAAAGAGTGATCAACAAAAAATGTTTTTACAGCAGGCCATGACCGACAAAGACAAAAATACGAGTGATAACTACGCACTGCTCTGAATTAAAACTTTTCCAAGGCCTACTTTAGAAGCATTTTTATTATCATTCCATATAATTTGCTTGTCAGAAAAGGATGGAGATGGAAATAATTTATTTACTCTGAATATTTATTTATATTACAATTTTACAAAAAATACTATCGTATAATAAGGCACAATGAAGTTGTTCTTCAATTAAATGTGGGCATTTCAAAAATTTAACTGAAAGTTCATTTAAATTAAAAATATATAATATAAAACTGAATGAACATTGACAATTTTTGTTGACTACTACATTTTTCGAAAAAATCATTAATAAAAAATACCATATTACCTATTTAAGTTGGAATCATATGGAAAACTTTTTTATTATTAATTTTAGAAAAAAAAGTTATTCTTCATAAAAAATTCTGCATGATCCAAAACTTAAAATACAGTCATCAGATATCAAATTTTTCAAGCCGTATACGAGGTTTGTCAAAAATATGAATTTTGCTCAAGAATAAAGTACGTTTATTTTTGACAAAATCGAAAATTTTCATTAAGAAAATTGCTAAATTCTTCACAAGAAAAGGAAACCGTATCATGTGCTAACGTAATTTATAAAGTTTTCAGATATTTACAATCAATGTGTAGAAAAGTTCATAAAAAATAAGAAAATCTCTTTTTTCAGATAGATCGGTGCAATTGCATATTTGAATGTAATTTTCACTAATAATACCACTAGAGGTCAAATTATTTCCGGAAATTTTTTCGAGCTCATGAATTTTCTAAAAATATTCATGAGCGAGAAAAAATTTCCTGATATTAATTTGACCTCGCGTGGTATTCGGTAAGAAAATTCCACGCCGAATTGTGGTTGAAAATTAAATATTTTTAAAATTTATTTTTCGTTTCTCAACAATGCAAATTATTTTCTCCAAGTCACCAGTGAAACATAAAAGGTGTTGTCGCCTTGATTGTTGAGTTGTCATGGTAACTAAGTGAGACCCTAACCTCGAATATAATTTCAGTTTTGAAGTTGTCAAGCGGCCCGACTTAAAAAAATGTTTCGCTGCAATTATTTAGGCCTTCAAATTGCTTATTTCTACTCATTGTAGTTGCATGGGAATACCATTTGAAAATAGAAAATAGTATATTCTTTAATTTTACGTAAGTTTTGAATAACTACAAGTGGTAGAAAATTGTTTTTCTGCGTTTTTATTAACATGCGTTATGAGCGCTTTAAAATGGTATGAAATTCATAACCAGCGTCAGCAAGCATCAATCGTAGGAGGCTGTGATCATTGTATTTTGACAGTTCAAAACATTAAATAACTCGCGTTTTGTTGCGATAAAGAATATTGCACAGCAAGTAAAACCAACAAAATTACCTATTTGTTTAAAAATGAATCGATTTGAAAATCATACGCTATGAAAAATATGCGTGAAATTGTCTGATGTAATGATCAATCATTGCACCATGACTTATTTACTCGGATTAATAGAGGATTGTGGCTCCAACTTGAAAAACGAAACTTTGTTCCGAATTGTCCACGAATATTTGCACCTAAACTACGCAAAATTCAAAGTGCTGAATTTGAAAAAGGTGAATAAATTAGTGTCTAAATATTATATATATTTTATTAGACATAGACACATAATTCAAAGCATCCAAAGTCCTGCATTTTCGCCATTAAGAAGAAAAGAAGTGGCCGAAGAATATAGAAAACACCTTTGTAACTAAAATGTATCAAAACTAAACCTATTATGTGAACAAATAAAAACCAGTCTGTCAAAAATGGTCTGTTATTGTAAACGTCAAAAAATTTCCAGTATAATTCGCTGTTGGGTACCCCACGAGAAAAAAATTTCCACTAAAATACCTCCGTTGCCATGGTGATCTGTCAAAAACACGTATTTTGATTGGTTCAAAATTACAGGTGTGGAATTTTCAATTCTAATCAACTTTTCTTTCTGAAAATTTTCGATTTTGTCAAACATAAACGTACTTTACTCTTGAGCAAAATTCATATTTTTTGACAAACCTCGTATACCACTAAAAACATTTGATACTTGATGACTGTATTCTAGGTTTTAGATAATGCAGAACTTTTTATGAAGAATAACTTGTTTTCCTAAAATTAATAATAAAAAAGTTTTCCATATGATTCCAACTATGCTATTCCACAAATATTCTTCAAACTTAAAAAACACGTGGCTTATATCAAATGCATTCTTGAAGTTTACACTTAGATCATAGAGTAGAGTAGATTAAATCGAAATATTTGCATAAGAAATTACCTTGAGCATAATTTAATTATTTATTAATCACTCGAATGTCCAAATTAGAATCAAATTAATGAATTAGTTTTGGAGGTTATCGCCAAGAACCCCAAACAGTCTTTTACGTTTCTAACCTTGATCGTTGTTTCCGATAGCTTAATGATATTTTCAACATTTTAATTTACATTAATTTTTGAAAGCTAGAAAAACGAAAAAGTTTAGAATGAAACAATTGGCTTGTGTATAGTATACTAACATGAAGACTTTTTTGAACCTATAGATACTACTCAATATTATTGGAACATGTACGCTGTTTGAGTTTCTTCAAATACTTCTGGGATAAAATAAAAGCTATTTCTTTAAATTAACCTTAAAGTTATTTCTAATAACCTCACACACCTCAATCTAAATCAACGTTATCCAAAGCATCTTCTTTAGACGTAGTAAGTTTCGGTTTCATCGTAGAAACTGCAGAATGTTTTGATACTTCAACTTTGATTCCTCCATTTTCAGACTCATCGTCTTCATCAGGGGGTATGACAGATTTTGCGTCGATCTCTCCTATAGCAAGACCAGGCTTAGGTTTCAGTGGTAGTTGTGTGAGTTCTGGATTTTTAGCTGATATGCTCCAATTTTTCAGCCATTCTGATGCGTCTGTGTTTGGTTTAGGCTCTGGATTGATGGGCTGCAATTAACAAAATAATAAATGTAGAACACTTTTAGTTTACTTTAAATCTCAACTGGCAATGGATGATGAGTATGAGGATATGGATATTCTTGAAACTCACTTTAAAAAGAAAAGAAATCAGATAAAAAACCAAACCTTCAAGCTTTCCAAGTGAATCATGAATAAGTAGATGAGATTAGCCAGTTCTGGATCAAGGTCAGATGTACAGAGAGAGGTAATTGGGTAATTAGTAATTATCCTAAGTACTCACCCATCGCGCAATCAGCAAGTACCTCCCAATTACTATGTACATCATGTAATGAGTGTAATTGCATAGTGTAATGAGTGTAATTACTTTCTACACGTAGAGATGTAAGTACCTCGAGTATTTACTTTGTATATCAGGTAGTGCGTAACGAACATAGTGAGTACCTCTTAGGTAGTAATTACTATTTATATCATGTAGTGTAATGAGTTTAATCTAAGTATCTCTCAGTGATTACTATTGTAACAGGGGAAATACGTCGGGGCATACCTAAACACATCCTTGAATCTCAACCGTGAAGCGCTAGTCTTCAGACACGCGTGACCTAAACATTGGTGGAAGGGATAATACCCTACCCTTAGCACATCTTAATACTTGTATATTATGAATGTTGAAGATGGGAGCATAGAAGAGATGAGAATTTTTAGAGATTTCAGTTTAAAATCGTAAGCTTTAAGAGCGTTTAGAAGTTCCAAATAATAACCAAGTGTAGTATTGCATGTGTTATACAGGTTTAAAAAATATTTGTTTGTATTTTTCCATATCTCAAGCTCAGATAGATATGCTAAATAAGTTAGTTGGTGAGTGGTCCACAATATTGGATCAGCGGGAACTAAAGTCATTAGTTGTAGAACAACTTTATATTATTAGGGCGATATTTGTCAAAGATACTAGATACGGTAAATGTTTACTTATTCATATTGATCGGTTTTTACTTGAGCTTTTTGAAATAATGGCACCTAAAATCATTGCTACAATTAATGCTGCTGCCGCGGTCAATATGCGTTGGTCTATTTAGGGGAAACGCCGTGTTATGGCTCAACTACTAGATCTCATATAAGGTTTGATTTAATTGGTCAGCAATGAATTAATTCATCTGTAGTAGAACCACTGTAAATATTTTTTACTTTTAATTACTTATAGTATACACATTATTTCATTAAGAATTTCTACAATTTTATTGTAAGTATAACTCGGCCCGTATTTGTTCCTTAATAACGGTCATATATGGTTTCACATTATTACGATATGTGGATAATGTATTCCGCTGAGCACTGACCTAAAGCCGACTTCTTAAAATCAAATGAATGGTATAAGAAACACCGTGAAGGCATCAGTCTTTGCCGCGAATATGATACATTTAAGTTGGACTTGCACACATTTTTTGAGGAGATGGTTATCCTAGGTATGAAGAATTTCTTGAAACATAACCTCACAAATAAGGAGCAAACATGGTTTAATGGAAGAGCCACAGTTAGACGATGAAATCGATTAGGGATTACTTATATAATATATCTATATATAATTAGAATATAAATAATACAATATACATATTATTATTGTTTTTTCTTTAAAAAAGGTTATATGTTATTATTTTTGTTAGAAGTGAACACAAGTATAATTTCAGATAATTCAGAAAAAAGTTTGTATATAGAGAAAATACAATATATTTAACACATGATTAAGACTTTCATATATAGTCAAATATTTGACTATGACTAGATATAATCTGCGCCTAATCACAGTCATTCTGGCTGGTTATTACCAAGTATGGAAGCATTCCCATATCATGGGGCTATCAGAATCTGTTCTTTGCAGGAGGTGCGAATAAGAAGATGAGGCCATCGAGCATATCCTCTACTACAGCCCAAGGCTTTCATTTATTAGAAGATTTGTATTTGGTGAGTATCGGCTAATACCGGCCGATATAAAAGAAGCACCCCTTGGCGACGTTGTCACCTACATTAAATCTGTAAGCTGGCTCACGAGCTTGGTGCATATCATCTTAGAAGGATGCAGAATGGGCCCTAGTGAGGCTTTAAAAAAGTAAAATAACTGACATAAAATGAGTAAAGCTCAAAAACGGCTAAAAATAATTTATTTCAATACAAAATACATACAAAAACAGAAAAAAGAACATCAGAATAATTACAAAATCTTTCTTATGTGAAAGACACCAAAAATTGGCACACAATGTGTTGAACTAAACTACCTATTATGTTTGGATTTAGTGAAGGTCTACGTATAATACGCAAACCTCAAACTCAGGTTGAAAAGGGTCGGGCTCTTAAGATATTTAGGCTATGACTAGCAGAACTATGTATTTTTTATGGTCGCCATCTATAACGAGGCAATTCTTCTAGAGTAGAGTGATGAGATTTGGTAGAACCCTGGTTTTAATAGTTTTCGGGTTATTTATTGTAGGTAGAAAATTACAATATTTTGAGAACAAAATAAGTAAATATTTGATTAAATATTTTGCTGCTAGGCTTTTTTTAAATTGAATTCACAAAATAGAATTTAGTCCTTTATAACATAACAGGTGACAAATAATAAATAATATATTATAATTACTAAAATGTCAAATGCATATGCAGAATGTCCGAGAGACGCAAAAAACTATCTGGTTGCGAATATAAAAAAAGAAGGTTGAAAAAAGAAATCCAAAGGCAAAGAGAAGCTGGCACTTTACTAAATTATTTACAGAGTACGTCGGGCAGTACCAAAACAAATGCGACTCAAAATGTTCTACATCAGAGACAGCATTGAACGACATACCTGAACTGATACTTGCAACTGACAGTGGCAGCCCTCCGTCGCCAAATGAGAGCACTATTGATACCATCGTGGCATCTACAGAAAGCATTCAACAGATCCAGCACTCTGGTCTATGATAGTACCAGACGCCGAAAGAATCTTTCTGGTAAGGCAAGGTCCATCTAAATCATTGTACAATTATAGATTTCCATACGATGAGACTGGTAAAAAATTTAGCCCGAATTATAAAGGAATTTTAAGTAATGGAGAGCAAAATTTAAGAGACTGACTAGTGTATTCTGTCTCAAAAAATTGCGTATATTGCTTTTGCTTCGATCGGATAAATCTTTTAATGAAACTATTGTTGATGCGAGAGAATTGGCTGACGAAATTGACGTTGAAGATAAAATGTTTGTTTGTTTGGGGTGACTTGAAGGCCCTGCAAATAGTAATCCAACAGGTAGAGGAAATAGAAATAGAGGATTAAAACAAATAGAAAAGAAGAGGAAAAGAGGTAAAATAGATGAAATAAAACACCTGGTGGTGTGGAATTATTAGCTGAAAGGTAGCCCTCTGAAATTTTATGTATCGAAAACCATTTGTTCCGATTCGACATTGACTAAAGGCCGAGGGAGTATTTATTTTATAGGAATTACTTTTTTCCTGACTAGTGGTCATGATAAGCATTATAATTATAATAAATTAGAGACATTGGACTAATTAACCATTGAAAAGTGTTAAAAAGCCTATTATCATCTCCTAAGCAAAAAATAAAGATGGTAGTATACCTTTTTGTGTATTTCCTTTTTCTTTTCTTCATCTACTTTTTCAGGCTTCTGTTGTTGTAATTTGTGTTTCTTAATCTCTTGATTTTGGGCATACAACGTATCTGCCAATGTGTGTAGAGCGTCTCTTTTGCTACTAGAATTATCCTCACCCTGATTTGCTAATTTTTGCGTGTAGGTTTGAGGCCCCAATTCCATCAGGATTTGAAAGTCGGCCCTGTCTCCCAATCGGAAGCCCCATCCTAAACGAGAGTCCGTACCTGTAAATTAAATTGTTTAAGTGAATAGATTTTTTTTATCATAAAAACTATTTATTTTAATATCTGTAGAAATTTGTAAAATTAGATAGGTATTGTAAGATCTGAAAAAGGGGTGGTTAGTTATTCGACCAATAAACCATTGTACTTACAAGGAATATATTTAGGTTCTTACCTTTTTTTAACGTTGGGATATTTGAATAAATAACTGACAGTAAAGATGGCAGTTCATCAGGAACAATAAATGATTCGATACCTAAAACAAAAAATATATTATAAAAATGTATACCTATCGGTATATATATCTAAAAATGTAAAATAAATTTGTCAACAAGTTTACTATTATTTATTTAAGTTTTCATATACAGAGTGTTCCTTAATGATATTCCAATATTTTAACAGGGTTTTCTACCAACCTGTTAAGTAGTGGCTTTATGAATACAATTTTGCAATTTGGGTTATCTTCGTCGAGATATTTAAGTCTCAAAATTGACAAAAAAATTAATTTTAATTTTTTTCATGAAAACGAGACTTGGAAATTGTAATTTGTACACGTTATCCTTTAGGTAATGATGTCTTTTCTTTCAGTTCATAAAAATAATGTATGTTGTCGTTTTAATACAAGAGAACCCGGTTAAAAAAGGACCCAAATTGTAAAATGTTAGAAGAAACTCCCCTTTTAAATGGTTGGAATATCAATACGGAACATCCTGTTTATAATGTGGCCAAAATTCAACTCTCTATATAAGAGACGGTCTCGGAGATAGGTCAGTTAAATGGGAAATATTTTAGAAAATTTCACACTTCTACTTTTCAACCAATAAGATGCCTTAATTTTGGCTAGTTACCATGATAACTAAAAAAAATTCCGGAAATTTTTTCGAGGCGCCACGATATTTAAATGGAAATTTTTGACAGTTGAAAAGGTAAACACATGATTTACATCGGGTCGGTGGTGTAGCAGTCTAACGCGCTTATATTCATTTATAGGCAAGTTTATGGTCCCAGACTGCCGGGCTTCGGATCCCATACCAGACCATGTGGATTTTTAATTAAATAACATGGTTCGGTATAGGATTTGATGTATGCCGTATTAATAGAAATTCAATTTCTGTTGATATGACATGCATATTATAAAATCGCCATTCATTACCGTCTCGATGATGGTGGGTGAGGTTTTCCGGGTTTTCCTCACCTGTAAGTAAAATGGCATCATCAATCATCTTTAAGTCGCCCCGGAGTGCCACTGCAAATAATAATAATAGCCGTCCCTTTCCTCGCACAAGCTCAACTTTTTGCGTTAAAATTCACTCGTAAGGAGGTGAATTAAGGAGAGTATTATTATTATAACCATTAAATAATGTAGATATACCTGTGAATAATGCACATTTCCTATTAGAATTAACATTATTATTTATTATTCGCTATAAAGTTTCATTAAACAGTAAACACAAATTTGTTTAATTATTATATGCATTAATAATTTATTTTTTAAAAAACGTAGGATTTACAAACACAGTAAGATTTAAATGTTGCTTGAATTCTAACCCATCCTCTCTTCTTAATGGTAAATAGGAAGGTGACGAATTAATTAAATGTCTGTATTTTAACACATATATAATTTAGGCAAAAGGCCATATTTACTTGACATCTTCAGTAGACTTTCTTGGATTTTCGTAAACAAACCATTAGACTCTAACGCTTTCTGGTCGCAATTTTCCATTAAATTCGTTAAATATATTAAATTTAAATGACATATTTGCACTTGACTCAACTCTTTGCAGTATTTACATAAATTGTTCTTTTCAAAGCATTCCATGTTTCTCAAATTGTTTAACGCAAATGCTTACAAGAAATGTTTTACATAAGAATTAGGCATTCCAAACTGAATGGTTACCAGTGGGTTTTGACAGGTTTATGATATGGCAACCCTGTAGGCCTGGTGATTTGACAAGGTCAATGAAATAGATAGTTACATAGATTGATCATCCATATTTTTCAAAATAAACATAAGCTTATGCCTTGAAGTAAAAATGTAAACAATTATTTTTTTTATATTTCCAAGGGCTGAAAATTGGTTTTAAAACACATTTTTGCTAAACCTATTCAAATTAATAAATATTTGCCATGCAATATGGCCGCTCGAAAACGATCAGCTTTGAGCAATCTATATACCTATATATGTATCATTGACCCTGTTAATAACAACATGACAACAAAGTTGCCATATCTAAACTGTCAGTCCCCACTGGTAGCCATTTGGACAGGTCGTTGGAATGCCTAATATCTTTGTTTGCTGCAGTAACTCAATGTAGTTTTCCAATATAAACCTCATCTGTCAAAAGCATGGTCGCCGCCTATTTATCACGGCCACCTACTGTAACAAACCATGTTAATATTATATTTTTTACAAAAGAAGTGATGTTATGAATTACTTTAACAAAAAATACATTTTTACCACCTTTAGTGACCTAAAATTATGAAAGGACAATAGACTGAACTAATACCCATCTAAATTTTAGCATTTGGTGTAACTAAAGTTGGTAATTTTTCTATTTAACGAAATATGGTGGGAATATACCAACATACGAATTTCTTTAAACTTGCATCATGTTACTTGTAAAAAATGCATGTCTGCCATTTTTATTGACTTAAAATTATTAAAGGGCGATATATTGAAATACTACCCATCTGAATTTTAGCATTTGGTGTAACTAAAGTTGCAATTTTTTTTATTTAACGAAATATGCTAGATATATCTACAAATGAATTTCTTCGAAATTGCGTCATGTTACTTGTAAAAAAATATATTTCTACCACTTCTAAAATTACTAAAGGACGATAGACTGAACTAGTACCCATCTGAGTTTTGGCATTTGGTTTAACTAAAGTTGGTAATTTTTTTTCGCTTACCATATGTGAAAATGAATCATATTAACCCCAAAAATATGATCGAAAGTAACGTATATTGTCCCATGGGCTGCTAAACTCATAACAGCCCAATTTTGTAGTTTTTCACTAGATATCTAAATACCTTTGACTGTCACTTGCGTACTTTGACGTTTCACATAAATTTTGATTAAACGTCAGTGTAAGTCTATTAGTGAACATGAATAGTCATTCAGACAGTGACGAAGAATTTACAAATACTCCACCAAACTTGCAAGAGGAAGCTAACAATATTAATTACTACTATCAGCTGCCCTCGCTTCGCTCGCTCATGCAGCTAATAGCCGTGGGCTGCTAAAGCTCATTGTCTGACTTTGTGACTAAGGTCCATTTGCACCGGTAGTCGTTAAAAAATAAGGCAAGCTTAAACTGACATTTTTTCATTATCAATGTCACTTTAAGCTTCGCTTAGTTCTTAACGACTAACGGTGCAAATGGCCCATACTATTTATTTAACGAAATATAGTGGATATACCTATACGATTTTTTAGAATTTATTTCATGTTGAACTAATATCTTCATTGATAAATCTCTAATGATATCGACTAATAAGCAAAATAATAAGGAAATACATTTAATTATTGGTTTTATTAATATTAAAAAACAATTATTATTATAAATGTTTGGGAGCTGGCTTGAATTGGTGGTTTTAATCTGGGTATTTTCTGTTTTATTTTGCATTGTGCTCTGATCATGATTAAACTTGATAGTACTTGATAAAATTCTCATCATGGATTCAATCATCTGATGATGATGATGATGATGTTCAACGTCCAATTGTAAGTAAGGTTTGATTGACTGACTATTACTGTGTCCAGTAATTTTAATGTTGTTCACCAACTCCTTCCTTGGCCAGCTATTGCTCTTGCAGAATGATTGGTTATTTTAACTTTTTTAGTGTCAATTCCTATATCAGAGGCTGCTGATTTAAACTATTAAGATACAATGTTCTTACCAACTGCCCAGATAGCACACGACGTCCAATGGACGTCCACATTTTGTCCAAATGATGTCCTGGATGTCCATGAACTTCATATGGATATTCATTGGACATCCGTTTTCCGTTATCCAATGGATATACCCATTCAAAAGTCCAATGGATGTCCAAAAAATGTCCATGATGGACACTATAAAAATGACTAACTTAAAATAAATTATTATAATTCTTCTTGTATAATTTAATTATTTACTACTAGGTTTTAATTAAAATAAATCAAATAATTTTTCTCTTCTCTCACCCTGTTGACAAGATAGAAAAGTAAAAGGCCACTCAGGCCAGACTCGAAGAAGAAAAGAAGAATGAGGTTAAGATTGATAAGAAGAAAACACAGCCTATATGTAGCACATAGATGTTTATCTGGTAAGAAAGTAAGTATATTTATTAATTAAATAATTTAAAAATCTAAAAATTAAAGAGCAAATCATTTGTTTTAAACTAATATAACCTATCAATTATGTTTTAAACTTTATGTTTTCGATTTACATTCAAAAAATACCTTTCTTTTAGAACTTTTGTCAAATGATTTACCTACCCATTTAAGAAAATGGCTTTACTAAAAGCTAACTTACCTATATGCTGCAAATTCGAGATGATGTCAACACAATTATTATTGTAACTAAGAGGTGAGAAAACTTTCAAAGGAGAAGAAAAAAATTCAAGTTTCTATTTGTATGGCATGAGACATTAGCAGAAGAGGCTATTTAGAAGATACAAATATTTTTAAAGAAGCTGTAAGTTTTACTTTTATTAAAATAGAGTCGTTTTGTAACGTTTAAGAATTAATGCATTGAAAGTGGTTTTATAAGTTATTTCTCTTTAATGTTCACAAATATATATTTTTATTGCAATTTTAGATTCAGCAGTTACCAAAACCAGGGACACGGACATGACGAACTTATAAATAGATGTTTTGTTTCCATAATTTCTAATATTCTCACAAAAGAATTCGCATAATATGATGGTATGCAAGTAAAATGCTAATTTAAGAAATAATGAGCAGTTTTTTGTTTATATGTAAGTATAGAGTTAAAGTACATTAGTGAATGCATATTTTCATATTAGTTAATAACATTTTATCTATCAGTTTTGCCTGATCAGGCGTGTATTAAACGATTGATTTAAGACTCAATATTTGTATAAAATGTAATGTCTTTTTTTAGCTGCTGCTGAGAGTGACAATGGTGCTGCTTAAAAAGTAAGCGAAATAGCCTTAAGAAAATGACAGAGAAGGTCAATAGAAAGAAGTGCGTATAAAACTAATATATGCTTGATATTATTTATGACAATAAAAATAAGTCCATAGTTTGCAATTATTTTATTTCATATTAATATAGGTGGTGATGTCCATCAAATGTCCATAAATTGTCCAAAAGCAATACAAAAAGAGTTCATATATGGACCTTTCATGGAGTCCAAATGGATGTCCATGAGTGGGACATTTGTATAGTCCAGTGGATGTCCTTTGGTAAAATGCTGGACGTCCTTTGGACAGTCGATATGTCCATGAATGGACTTCCGATGGACATCCAATGGATTGAGTTGTGCTGTCTGGGTGGGCTATTCTTCTACCATCCATTCAAATTGGGTTGACTCCAGTATGGGTTTGGTGTTAGGAATAATCTATTGGTCTGAATAAGATTTTATCTTTTTCCATCAATTTCTTAAACAAACGAACCAGACACATTTGTAATCAACGATTTACTATCCGACAGTTTTTTAGAACCACCTTTTGTGCTTTTAGAGAATATTGGATTATGTTCTATCCGACCTTTTGGGTTTCCGAAATTATCAGTTTCTTCTTTGAAGTATTGGATACACGCAGAATATTTTTCCCCTCCTCTCGATGTCAACTCATGTGAAACTACGTGAACAAATTTACGCTGCACTTTTCTTTTTAATGGGTCTCGCTGAAATGTTTTGCGCTTAGAATCGCGTGCAGAAAACGGATTAAATTTTATTTTATATTTTTCGTAATAAATTTCTTGTAACTGCTTAGCAGTAGAGTTCCACATCACTTTGATCGCACTTTCCTTATAATCTTCAAAATTTCTTCGTTTTAACACGCTTATATTAGCTTCACCTGTATGTATGTTTGTAACTCTCCTTTGGACTCAATTGGCTTATTACTGTCAGTATATCCCACTAAGTCAAGTTCGTTCGTGGCCGAGCGGTCTAACGCGCGGGTTTTCGATTGCCAGACTCACCGATCGTGGGTTCTAATCCCCACCGCTGAAAAATTTGTTTTAGCAATTTTTTTTTAAATTATTAATCGAACCAAAAAATAAAAAATAACTATAGTTTAAAAAACTAAAAAACACGCTTTTAGAGCATATCAAACTAAAAAGTTAAAAATAATTTTTCAAATAAGTTTAAAATAATAATAAATGGAAAATACTAGTATTATTGTGAAAAAAGTGTCGGGCGCTCGATGTACGAGAAATATGGACAAAGCGGTATAATTGCCGTTGGTTTAAGTCGTATCGTTGTTTCAATAAATGCATTGGATAAAGCAGGTATAAGCTTTATTTTTTCAGAATACAATGATAAAAGGACGTAACTGCACTTTTTGTGCTTATGATACTTTGGTAAAACGACGTATATAAGATATACAAATTTTAAAGCAAAAAAATTCTTAACTTTTCAATGGAAGAAAAACTTATGATCTGATACAGTTAAAGTATATTTTTTAGAGTGACAATAGACAAATGTAATACAATGAAAAAATACTTTATCAACTACTTACGTTGTTGTTTCATTGTATGGTTAATAGACAATTAAAATCTTTGCATTTAAAAAGAAATGTAAAAGAGGTATACACGTTTTTACCACTTTTTGAATTTGTTTGAATTTCAAAAATTCCAACCGTTTTAGTTTTATACATGTCTTGACCGGAGTTTGGCGCAAATATTTTAGTTGTCAAAGGCCTTTCCTAACGGCAAGGTCACTGTTGTTGTATATGTACCTATTCTGTGAGGTTTTGGTGAATATTGGCGTTAAAAAATGATTTCAAGAACATTATTTATGTTACGGAAAGCTACTGGAAAGGTAGTAGTTAGAAAAAAAGATACCGTACACTTGAAAGCCAAATGAAAAATAATAAACAAACGCACCCAATAAAAGCAGATTGTTTGTGCTCCTGTAAATACAAATGCATGGAAAACTTTCGTTTTCGCTCCCGTGAAAAAATTTATGAGGGTTTCTGGAAAATAGATCGCCATCAACAACGAGTTTGGCTTTCAACAAAAGTCATTGAAAAACCAGCATACCGACGCATTCAAGAAGGACGACGTTAAAATACCAAGCTTTTTTTTCCGAATCATTTTGAAAATAACGAGGATCATTGTGTTAGAGTTTGTCAGAAAATGTTCCTGGCACTTTAGGATTTAAAACAGATACAATTTTCAAAACGGTCCTTGCTGCATGCAAGGATAGTGAGGGTAATAAAGTAGTAACACCAAATGCCGATAAAAGGGGCAGGCATCAAAATCATCACATAAAAACCTAGACTTACTTGAAGAATCTCACATACTTTCCTTTAAGCCTAGACTTTCACACTATAGGAGATACCACGCTTCGAATAGAAGATATCTACCGTATGATCTTAGCATAAACTGAAAACATCCCAATCATAAAATAGTTTACGAAACCTACAGACAAGTGGTTAATTCAATGAATATTGGTTTTACTGAAGATTCACCAGAAAAATGTGGGACCTGTATGGAGTATGAAGTGATGAATCCAACACCAGAAAATGTTTTGTTGAAAAACATGCATCTTTTAAAAGTAAACTCTATTTTAGTTTTTATAATACTACTCGCACCACACGGAAGCGACTGATCGCATTTTTGGTGCCATGTTATCTTAATATATTGGGTATCGCATACTAATCCGTGCGCATCCACGGAACTGCGAGGCCATATCGTCAATGGACCAACAAATCCATCTGTTCCATGCAATGCGATTCGAATAGTATGCGCCTACCTTAAGTATTTCGATCATAACTTTAATAATATTTTTATAGGTTCAAGATAGCAGACAAAATTATAAGTAAGACAAAGAAAATAGGGATACTGATACTATTACTTGGAAAAACACAGAGATGTTAAAAACATAATTCTGTTGCTTGATAATTGTACGGGACAGAACAAAAATTGGGTTTTATATAGTACAATATTAAATTATGTTAATTCAGGTTTATCTACTACTGAAAAAATATGTTTGAAATATCTTGTTAAAGGACAGCTAACGGAATCCATGGAAGGATCGAACAACAAATGAGAAAAGAGAAAAACGTTTGTGACGTTCAAGATTTTATTGAAGTGTGTGAAAAAGCAGCAAATGGAAACCAAATTTTGAGTTTAACTATTGGAGATTTCATGGATTAAAAATCTATAATAAGGCAAAGAAAATCATACCTGAAAGATGTAGTCGAATTTAAATTTGAAAGAGGTTTGCATGATTTTTTTTATAAAAACGACTATCAGCAGCCATATATAAAATCGTCCAATATTTTAAAACGGAAGGTTGAGGTGGTCACTTTTCCTGAAAAAAAAAACTACATCACGTGGTATTCAATCATCCAAAAAGGAACCACTTCTAAAAGAATTAGTACCAAAGATGACCGACAGTAGAAAGCAATTTTGGGTTAATTTACATGTGAATGATGGTTTTGAAGATCTTCTGGAAGAAGGAGTATAATTTTTATTTTTAAACTTAAATGTTTTAGTACAAATATTTTTTCTTAGTTTTATTTTACGTAGGTGGATCAAATATAAACAAGCCTTCGTTTATAAACTATTTATTTCAAAACATGACACACAACAGATTTTTTTCTACTTTTCTACATATTCCCCTTCTCTGTTAATACACTTTTCCCAACGGATTGGCAGTTTCTTAATCCCGTTTTTATGAAAAGAAGCGGGGCGGGTAGCTAACCAGTTGCGCACAAATGCCTCCACCCCTTCATTGGTCTGAAATCGCTCACCTGCCAGTGAATCTTTGAGTTGCCCAAACATATGTTTATATTTAATCTACCCACGTATTTATTTGTTGTTACATTTACATGTTTTAAAACATATCCTCTTCGCGTAAAATTTATTAACTCAAAATTAAATGTGTGTTTATTTTTTAATTATTAAAGAGATTGATAGATATGCATTGGTTTAAACACGTAAAAGTTACATAAACAAAAAAGGCTTTGGAAGGATTGTAAAACTTTTAGTTTAATACAAAGGAAAATAAATGTATAGTTTCATAAGGTTTTATTTTGTTTTTTTTCCTGTAATAAATTAATTTAAAAAAATGGTAAAAACAATTAAGCGACATTATAAAGCATGAACTGTGCACATAAGATGTCAAAATAGAAAAATAAACACAGCATAATGTTTTGAAAAGCCTGTAAAAATTTCAAATCAAAAGAATGGTAAATATTGATAATGTCGCATTATAAAATTCAAATACGTTTTACTCAAAATAGCTAAAACTCACACACAGCTTTTCACCATTGGAGGGCAGAATTGTTTTAAGCTTATTTGAAAAATTATTTTTAACTATTTAGTTTGATATGCTCTAAAAGCGTGTTTTTTTAGTTTTCTTAAACTATATTTATTCATATTAAATGCGTAGTCCTCCAGTATAGTAGCCAGATGTACTACACTCATACACTCATGAATATTATACAACTTTTAGTCACAAAATTCAACAAACTGTTTCCATACACTTGATTTTGATTTTCGGGTGTATCTAGTGTTATATTTTGAATTTCTTGTTTAATTACTTGTTGACTTTCTTTACCAACTCGCGACATTTCACTATACAACTTGACAAGCAGTGAAATTAATTTAAAATGTCAGGTTGGATTAATAATTTTTTTCCAAATTTTGGTGTAAAATGGTGTGAAATGTTCTTACCGAATACCACGCAAGCTTAAATTCTCACTTATAATATCAGAAGAGCTTAAATTATTTCCGGAAATTTTGTTAAGGGCACGAATATTTTGAGGGATAATTTTCCTAAAATATTCGTAGTCGAAAGAAAATTTCAGGAAATAATTTAAGGTCTTGTGATATTATAAGTGAAAATTTGATGCTGACCACGGATCTATTTTCAAGATTAATAAAAGTTATGTAATTTTTGAGGTATTTTAACAAACTTAAAAATGGCGACTTAACCTTTAATTTAACATTCCAAAGTATTTCATTTTTGAGACACTTCTTAATAGAGAATAGTTTTGTACATAAAAGAGTACAAACTGTCTTTTGTTTCCGTGTTGCATACCGGAAGTTAGTTATTTCGTGTGGTGGCAATTTTGGATATACAATAATTATTACTATCTAAATTAACTTTTAAACAATGTACTGCATTACATCAAAATTTTTAAGAAACACCAATAAATTAAAATAAAAACTAATATTTTCGTTAATTTAGCAACACCGCTTCCATATTAAATAGCATGTGGAACCTAAACAAAATTCTTTTTTTGTACGTAATATCTTGGCTTAGCATTTGAAGATAGTCTTATTCTTCCGGTATTTTAGTAGTCATTATTTTTAATATTATTTGCATATTTACACAGCATTGGAATAGTCATGGTAAAGCTTATATGTAAACATAAAATTACTGAGGCCCTTCCTATGGGGTCTCAGTATTGCATTGGTTCAGACGAAAAAAATTTCTTACGCCCATTTTTTAAAACTTTTTTTCATGTTTCCGATCATTGAGTCCGAAAATGCAAAAAAAAAATGTGCGTGGTCGTCTGTGTGTATGTATGCCGGCACGATAACTCTAGAACGAAAGTTCTGATTGTCTTACGGTTTAGATTTTCTTAAATAATTACTTCTAACTTAGATACTTAGATTTTCAGAATTTTCGGTTCATCCTAACTACTTTAATATCAATTTTCCTAAAATCCGCCTATGCATTTCTTATGTGACAATTTTAGGAATTCCAATTATTTCTAACGTCAACATTCCTATCATTCTTAACATTCCATAAATTGCAAACATTCTCTAACGACCTGTCAAACAACAGCTTTAGATAGTAAAGGTGAAATTTTTAAGGCGGGTTGCGACCTTCACACTTGCAAGCATAGCTATTTTGGAGGCTATTTTAATTCGAAATTAGTCGCTAAGCCTGCCTATTTATTTATTAAGAGTACTATTGTTTTGCCTCTAGCTACAAAAACACCTTCATTAAATTTACTGGCTCTCTGTCGCAACCCCATACAATAATTAACCGGCCATTTTATTTGGCAAAAATCAGAATAATGTTTGGCTGTGCCTGACAAGTATCAAGATTCAACTGTGATGTGTGAATGGCTCTTAAATGTCAAATTATTTTAAAATGTATGCTTCTTTTGATATTCATTGCAAATAATTTGTAGTGTATCTCAATTCAGGATTTTCATAAATAAAGGTACAGAAAGACAGATAATATAATGTTCTTATATAAAGCACTTTTTTATTATATAAAAGAGAGGTAGGATATAAAGCTGTTTTCTTGTAGATAATTTTAATTATATGATTTTGGATTACATATTCAACCAGCGAATTGTTAGTAATAATTAGTAAATTTCTTCAATTCATAAAATTTAAAAATTAATCTTCTTACCTGGGTATTTTAAGGCCGTAATGTGATCAACCAATTTCAAATTTTGATCAATTATGATACCGAGGTATTTTGTTGTTTTTCATTTTAATTATGAAGTTGTCATTTATTTGTATTTGAAAGAAGGCCTTTGTAAATTACATTGTTCTCTATAGATCTACTTTAACACAAAAATAGTCTTGTGACTATAAGTTGCCATAATCTATCGTCGCAAAACTATTAATAATTTAAACATAGTAAGTAGTATTAATATAACATCAAGTAATTTTTTAAAATAAAGTACATGATCTCAAAACAGAAATAATTTATAATAAATGCAGGTAAAACGAGGGGTAAAATAACAATAAATTAAGGGAAATACTTAAAAAGGGCAGGTTTAAAGAGTATTATCACAAAAAAGTATATCCGTTCTGTTTATTTATTAAGTATTGTTTGAGGTTACTTTTGAATACATTTATTGTTGTTTTTTATTAATTTCTGTAGGCAGTCTATTAAATTTTTTAAACCTTTATTAAAAATTGTATTTTGGGAACTTTTAGTGATGGCTTGCCGTACATGAAAGTCAGATTGGCTTCTTGTATTATAGTTGTGATATTGCGAATTATATTGAATTTTTTCTAATAGATCTGATGCGATGGTACTATGTCATTTTTATTTTATAAATAAATATCAGTCATGTACTGAACATAATTCTGAACTGAGAGCCAATTTATTTCTTTTAACATAGTTACAATACTCAAAATCGAAAATTTTCATTAAGAAAAGTTGATTAGAATTGAAAATTACATTCAAATATGCAATTATACTGATATATCTGAAAAATCAGATTTTTTCTAGATTTTGCATTGATCCACCTAATTACGGTAATCCATAATTTTTTCTCTTTTCTGTACTATAAACATGATACGCTTTCCTTTTCTTGATGTTTGTGAAGCATTTAGCAATTTTCTTAATGAACATTTTCGATTTTGTCAAAAATAAACGTACTTTAGTTTGGAGCAAAATTCATATTTTTTGACAAACCTCGTATACGGCTTGAAAAATTTGGTATCTGATGACTGAATTTTAAGTTTTGGGTAATGCAGGACTTTTTATCAGGAATAACTTTTTTCCTAAAATCAATAATAAAAAGTTTTCCATATGATTCCAACTTATAGGGGGACATACTGTATACAATATTTTATCGCAAAATAAATAAATAAAAGAAAATTAAAAATGTTCGTCTTTGAGTACATTCTTTTTTACTTCCTGCTTTTTGTCGTAATTCTTTCATATTTTTCTACCTCTTTTCTCATAGTCATTTTTACTTTCCTATCTGTATACAGATATAAGGAAAGTATAGGAATCATGATTTTTGTCGACCTCGAGTTTTTGACAGATTTTTACGTTTTGAAGTCCCCTTAATCCGTTTTGACTATTTTTGCAATGATGTCTGTGTGTGTGGGTCTGTGTGTGTCTCTTTGTGTGTGTCTGTGTGTTTAAACTTAAGCTTTATTCCAGCGTCTAATAAACAGATTAGATTTTGGGCAGAGTCGGAACATCTGAGGGGTACTTTATAGGTGGTCATTTTTATATTTTATGGAATATATCTGTTATTTACGTTTGGAGAAGAAAATTTTTCAAGTAAAAGTTACTTACAATATAATTATCTATAATTTTTGTTCCATACAAAATTTTCCTAAAATGGTCCGTATTCGAGATATTTGACAAAAGTAAAAAAAAATATTTCTTTATAAAAATTGTTCAAACAAAAGTTGTTTGTAATATAACTCTCTATAATTTTTATTTTATACATAATTTCTCTAAAATGGACCGTATTCGAGATATTTGAGAAAATGTGTAAATTTCGAATTTTGAAGAAAACTCAAAAACGGATAAATAAAAAAACATTAAATTTTAAACTTAAGGTTTATTTCGGCCTGACGTGAAATGATTAGATTTTGGACAAAGTCGGAACATCTAGGGGGGTACTTTATGGGAGGCCGTTTTTATATTTTATGGAATATATCTGTTATTTATGTTTGGAGAAGAAAATTGTTCAAATAAAAGTTACTTCTAATATTATTATCTATAATTTTGGTTTTATGTCAAAATTTCCTGAAATGGTCCGTATCCGAGAAATTTGACAAAATGTGCAAAATTCTGATTTTTATAAAAATTGTTGAACTAAAAGTTGTTTGCGATATCGATCTCTATAATTTTTGTTCATACATGATTTTTCTAAAATGGACCGTAATGGAAAAGTGCTAAATTTAAATTTTTCAGTATTTTCGTTTTCAATGAATATCTATAGAAAAATGTTTCGAGGTAGATATATGTGGACAATGTATATATTTAGTTTATCCTCTAAACATTTATAGAGATGCTGCAATAGGTTGTACAGAATAACCGGAAAAAGCCTATAATAACTAGATAGGAAAGTCATGTGTTGGACACATCAGATTTTTATTATGACATTCATGTCTTTCATATTGTTTCATATATTACGTCAAAATTAGAAATGTCTGAGCCAAAATGGGCTATTTCTATTCATAATGCTTTTCCTACATTATAGATAACTGTCGAAATATATGGTATTCTAACAAGATTTATCTGTTACTTTATTTATTACTGTTTTCACTTATGCTACAGCTAGACCGTATGACTTATTTCAAACAAAATAAACTCTTCTTGCTATCTTAATTTGTAGCATGTCAAAATCTATTTTTAAACAGACTAATCTTAGTTAGATGTTATAGTTTACAAATTAAGAAGTTCATTAAAAAAAAACTGTTTACGTCTTTACTCCAATTTAAGTAGAAAGATAAACAGGAAGATTTATATTCAGTGAGTTCATTAAAAAAGATACTTCATGAATAATTTAAAATATTATACAAAATAGAAAGGATTATTTTTATTTAAATTTTGACATTTTTATTTGACTATTGATATGGAAATTTCTGGATGACGTCATAAAATTGGGGTGGGGTATAGAAAATTTTAGAATATAATAGTAGTTGGGAGGCATGATACAATAAAAAGAAGGTATGATATTACACATATTGATACTATACGTCATGATGACGTAATGTGGTGGAAGGCGCAGGGTTTTAACGAATTTGTCGTATCAGCTGATGAAAACAGCGCGCGAAAATAAATTTAAATCGGCTCATGGCCAATCAGTTAACCAAATTTCACAACACAATACGTCATACGCGAACTCGACTAGATTTCGTCATCTGTCATACCTCAGTTTTTTGTATCATAGTTGGGAAGGATGTTTTTGTTGTTTGAGGATTTCATTGATTGTTAACGGGAAATAAATTTCAAAGATGGAATTTTTAAAAAATGTATAAAAGGAAAATATTGATTATAAAATAGTTATTCTCTGGAGTTGAATATTGTATTGGAAAATTAAAATGAAGGAAAAAATTAAACAAGGTACAAAATTTTATTTATAAAATATTAAAGGCAGAAATAAGCAGAGACAGTAAAGAAAAGTAGACAGGTAGAGACAAGCAAAAAGGTAGAGATGACAGAGGTAAACAGTGAAGAAGTAGCAGAGGAAGACAACAAAAACATTCTTATCTTTTTTATTTTTTTAAATAATTTATTACAATATTTTAGATTATCCCGAAATTGAGATTTTATTTGTGATTGGAAATCAGAGACAACTGAGGAAGGTTTCTATATCACTTTATTTGTTTTTTTAATAGTATAGGTATATCGAGTTATACCCAAGACGAAAACTACTAGAATAATCCATAATACTAGGACGAACAGATAAGCTTACTTGGGGTACAAATTTTGAATCGAGCTGCCCATGACGTCATCCCGTGACTTAAGTGATATACGGAAACGCTATAGCTTTTCATTCTATGTTTGTTTTAAAATTGCTGAAGTATTCGTTATGGTTATGACTGTTTTATATATTTTTTAAATACTCGTAGGTAAAATAAAAACAAGTCTACAAAATTTAAATAAATTATTTATTAGAAGAAACAAATAATAAATAATGTTGTTTATTCACATAAAACAAATACAATGTATAAAAATATCATTTAAAGATAAGCAAATAAACATGAACTACACAGAAGCCGTTATGGACAGCTTGTACGAATTGTACGTGGTAGATATTACCAAACAAATTTAATCAAAAATTAATTCTATAATATAAATAATGAATAATAAAAAAACCCAATGAATCAGTTTCTTTGTATCTTAGACAAAATGTTAAGAAACTTGTTAAAAACAAAATTAAATTATTTATATAATGTAATAATTGGAAATGGTCATAAATGGGAAAAAGGTCATAATCGGGAATTAGTTATACTCGAGAGAAAGGTCGTTCTGGACATAATCGAGAAATAGGTCGTAATCAGAAGAACAAGTCCTAGTGTTGTGTGAGTGAATTACAAATTTTAAGAAATTAAAGAAATTAATCGGGAAATCAGTGTAGTTATTAAAAGTATGGATAATGAATATTAAAGTTTACAATAGGTAATTATTTATAACATTACTAAATTCTTCTCGGTCTTCTTGAAGAATCCAATTTCTTAGATGTTTTTTGAATACATTATAAGATGGTATATTTCGTATCTCTTCTGGGACTAAAACATACATTCTTGGTGCAAGATAATTGCATGTACGTTGTCCTATAGATTTTTCACTACCTGAAAAATCTGATGTGTCCAACACATGACTTTCCTATCTAGTTAGTATATGCTTTTTCCGGTTATTTTGTACAACCTATTGTAGCACCTCTATAAATGTTTAGAGGATAAACTAAATATATACATTTTCCACATACATCTACCTCGAAACATGTTTCTATAGATATTCATTGAAAACAAAAATACTAAAAAATTTAAATTTAGCACTCTTCCCCCAATTTTTCCATTACGGTCCATTTTAGAAAAATCATGTAAAACACAAAAAATATAGAGATCGATATCGCAAACAACTTTTAGTTTAACAATTTTCTTAAAAATCAAAATTTTGCACATTTTGTCAAATTTCTCGAATACGGACCATTTCAGGAAAATTTGGCATAAAGCAAAAATTATAGATAATAATATTAGAAGTAACTTTAATTTAAACAATTTTCTTCTCCAAACATAAATAACATGAAATCTAATCATTTCACTCAGGCCGACATAAAACTTAAGTTTAAAATTTAATGTTTTTTCCTTTATCCGTTTTTGAGTTTTCTTCAAAATTCGAAATTTACACATCTCGAATGCGTTCCATTTTAGAGAAATTATGTCTAAAATAAAAATTATAGAGAATTATATGATGTGACGAAGTCACTAAATTTTATTTTTAATTAATTTTAAAAATGTATATTTCAATCAATTCCCGCCTGAGGACATGTAGAAGATCCCCCGTATTTCTGTTTTCCAGGAATTGCCGTTTTTCAACAATTGCGAGTACCCTCGTAAGTTAAAATATTTCTATATTTGCCGAAGTCCGAATGGGCATTTGTAGAGTCGATTTCGTATCAATTATCTACTTGTATTTGTCAAGGTACTAGTAGCACATTTTTTTTATTTTTAAATTCTACAGTCAGCTGTAGTGGTGGTATCTGCCACTCCGGCTTATAGTCCAGTCATTTAAGCTTAAATTAACTGAGTAAAAAAAAAAAAAAAAAAAAAAATGCATATTCTCAAAAAAACACAATATTCCAGATAAAATGACCTTACAAACAACCGAATTTTCAGTAAAACCCAAAACAAAATATCTGGGAATTATAATTGATAGGAAGCTTCTTTGGAGGGATTATATACAGCATATAGTGACAAAGGCTGAAAAAGGACTTAATATCATGAGAGCGGTGTGTCATATGTCTTGGGGAGCTGATGCAAATATCGCAATATTATTATATAGATCCTTTATTCGTTCGATATTAGACTATGGATCCATTTTTTACCATCAAGCAGCCAATATTCATTTGCACAAAATTGATATATTAGCCAACAAATGTTTAAGACTCGCTTTAGGGGCGCTGAGAAGTACCCCAATATCGAATATGTATGTGGAAGCGTCCGAAATGCCTTTATCACTAAGACGGCAAGTGCTTAGCCACAAATTTCTACTAAAACTACAAGCCAAAAATAGTAGACTAATAGATAGCACACATCAACTCTTTATTTCGGACCTGACAATTGATTACTGGAAAAACAAAAAATCACCAGCGCTAGTCGAGGCATATTCTACCATAAATAATACTTTCCAAGAACTTCACAAATCTGACATACTTCCATGCTACGCAACAGATTTATGGAATCAAGATCCAACTAAAATTATAATTCTTCGGGATTACAGAGAATTGATGCCCTCCTTACGGAACATCACATTTAAATTCGATGTCGACAGGTTATTCCCATCCAATTTTCAAATATTTACTGACGCTTCTAAAACAGTTAACGGAGTGGCCGCAGCTATATGGGTACCAGAAACCAAATATGAAAAGGTTGAAAAATTAAATTATAAATTTTCCATATTCTCGGCAGAATCAATTGCAATATTAGAAGCTCTGAAATATATAAAAGACTCACAAAAAATAAATCAACACTACGTAATTTTCTCCGACAGTAAAAGCGCATTGGAAAAGCTAAAAAACAGAAAATGTCAGAATAATTATATTTCCATCGAAATACTTTCTATAATACAGGAATTAAAACAAAAAAATATATTGGTGAGTTTAGCGTGGATTAGGTCCCACTGTGGGTTGATTAACAATGAGAAGGTAGATCAAATCGCTAAAAATGGCACCCTTTTAACATCATGTTCCAATCATTACCCATGCACCGTAGAAGATCTAGGAAATTATGCGAGGCACTTAGCTGTGGAAAATTGGAAACAAGAATACCATCGTTTAAACAAAGGGCTATATTTTAAAACCATCCAAACTGATATTCCTCCCAAACCTTGGTTTAATAATGTAAATGCAAAAAAGCATCTCATATCTGTAATAAACAGACTAAGATTTAATCACGCACTAACTCCTGCTCATTTGCACAAAACAAATTTATTAGATAATCCGTATTGTCATTGTGGGGATATAGGTACAGCTGAACACATTATTCTAAATTGTCGAGCAATACAAGTACAAGTTATGCAATTAAATAATAGCCTCTATCAACACTTAAATATTACAAAACCATATAATCTACACCAACTATTACAATCAAAAGAAATAAGATACTATGAGATACTTTTTCAACATATATGTAACATTAAAATTAAATTGTAAAAAAATAGAATAAGTTCACTTCCTCTGTTAAAACTCCTTAATTGTGATCCTACCTCTCCGGGTCCTCTTGTTAGTCTAAATCGCTTAGATAGACCCATAAGCATAATTGTGTCCATGTGATATCCCAAAAAAAAAAAAACAAAAAAAAACAAAAACAAAAAAAATAAAGAAAAAGGAAAAAAAAAAAAAACAAAAAAAAGCAAAAAAAAAAAAACAAAAAAAAAACAAAAAACAAAGAAAAAAAAAATTCATAAAAAAGACTACATAATCAATTTTAAATAAACATAAAACAAAAAAATTGTAAAATTGCATTTTCCCGACATCAAATCAATTAAGGAAAAAAAAAATAATAAATTAGTTTGGCAAATGGATTCAGATTCCGCAGCCATAGTACTCGAATTCACACACACACACAAGCTTAAATTAGGTAAGAATCTCGGAATTCGAGATACCCAGCTGTAAGTCTGTAAATACTTGTATATTGACATCCTAAAAGTTGTCTCAAAACCTACATATGGTAAGGTGTACGCAACTATTAAATTTCAAGGTCAAAGGTCACAAAAATCGTTTTTTTGCGCTTTTTTTGTAAATATCTCATTTCCTATGGGTTTTTTGCTATTTGTATTTATTATCAATATTGTAGAATACAAAATTCTCTACAAATTTTGTTTAAAAAAATTCAGACTACAGTAAGAACGTAAAAGCTATGGAGCAGCAGAGAAGAACTGCTGCACTTTCAAAAACGTATAAAGTCCAATGGTTGTACCAGTAACTCAAGAAAAATTCTTATCAAATCGAAATAACAAAGATATGCTCATTAATATGTTAATTGAAAAATTACAAGCTGTAAATATTACTACTAAACAAGCCAGAGATGATGCGGATGTTCTTATTGTTGAAACTACAATTGAAGAATCAAAGTCTGAAAAAACTGCAGTTATAATAGGACAAGATATTGATTTACTTGTCATTTTAATTGGGCGTACACTGTCTTACGAACAAGAAATTTTCTTTAAAAAAGTTGGGAAAGGAAATGTAAAAACGGAGATATACTCGACTAAAAGTTTTGATAATTATCCTCATTCCAAAACACATATTTTATTTCTGCACGCATTAAATGGCTGTGACACAACTTATGCGCTTTTTAAAAAGGGAAAAAAATAATTTTTAAAAGTTTTTGAGAAACTGACACATTTGGATGAACTAGCTATAGCATTTGAGGAAGAAAATTGTTCGGCCCAGAGATTATTAGATAGTGGAACTCAAACCTTATTGGCAGTCTTCGATCATCTTCGTTATATGCATTACGTCAATTCTACAAAACTTAATAAACCTGTGCAGCTTTCAAATATTCCATCAACTTGGTTAGGGTATGATTTGGAACCCCAGGTATGGGGATGTGCAAAGCGAAACGATTTTCTGGAGCCTATCATGACAATTTTAACCACCTGCTCCAGAAGATTTGCTAAATTCAATGTTCTGCAACTGCAAGAGTGGTTGTGTTTCGCGATGTGGATGCAGAAAGCGGGCTTGCAATGCTCTTTAGCTTGTTGCCAATGTAATGGGCAAGCTTGTCTCAATGCTCTACCATATCAGAGCGACATTAACGAAGATGGAAACCTTTGACCCCGAAATCATGGAAGAACTTGAGACAAATGTAGTTGAAGACGATAATGAAGACCAGTTTGAAATTTACCAGCAGCCGGAAGACGACGATGAAGAGAAAGAAGATGATTAAAATTATAAATTGTAGTTTTTGTACCCTTTATTCAATGTTTTTACTTTTAATAAAAATAAATGTATTGAATGATATTTTTTAATAAATAGATTAATTCATCATTTATTTGTTTTTTTTTTTTTCATCATGTAAGAAGTTATTAATATTAATTAGGTTAAAATTCAAATATAATTCCTATATTTTCATTAACAATTCTGCAATTACATGGGCAGGTAAGTGTTGTTAAATAAATTAATACTGAATAAAAAGTGGATAGGTTAGGAAAAAAATGATAAAAAATATAATATAATAGTTAATAAAAACTGACAAATATTTATAATCATTGATTTATCGATAGTTCATCAACTATATATGGCGCGTTTTCGACCGGAGGCACCGGTTGACCTGAAGTGATGCTGTGACCACGCGCTCTCCGCCCTCTATCTCGAAAACCGTTCACCGCATGAAACATTTTTTTAAACAAAATTTGTAGAGAATTTTGTATTCTACAATATTGATAATAAATACAAATAGCAAAAAATCCATAGGAAATGAGATATTTACAAAAAAAAAGCGCAAAAAACCGATTTTTGTGACCTTTGACCTTGAAATTTATTAGTTGCGTACACCCTACCATATGTAGGTTTTGAGACAACTTTTAGGGTGTCAATATACAAGTATTTACAGTCTTACAGCTGGGTATCTCGAATTCCGAGGTGAACTTACTATAATGATTGGACTATTACCGGTCTTCAAGCTTGCCTAGGGAAAAGGCATAAATTAGGTGACAACTGATTATTGTCCTCTTTGATTTCCGGCCACCGTGGGCTCTTCTGTCTTCTGTTACCGACCAGTGACGAATCCATACAGTGACCGTGCTATTGATAGTGTACTGAACGATCCCCGTTTATTTTTCTAAGGTAGGAAACCGATTATTTTTTACAATTAGTTTGGGACACTCGTCCGATAAGTGAAAGAATTTTGATTCATGCTCAGTATTTTCATTTCATCCCTTAGTGGGGAACCGTTAGCAATTTTTTATTTAAGACTGGATATAGGCTAGACTGCGAGTGCACTCCATTTCGACGGCTCTATCCAATCTCTTTTAAGAAGCACCCAGTTAACACTGGAATGAGAGGTTTAACCTGTTTTCATCTTTTTTTTTATTATTATCTTTGGGAAGCCGCCCAATTTATTTTCTTATTCAGAGGTTCGATCCACCCTCGAGTTACGAGTGTACGACGTTATCTAATTTCCCAAAAAGACGTCTAAATTAATTTTCGCTCCACACTTGTAAGTTTCTTTTTTTATTTATTTATTTATTCAATTTTAGTTGAATCATTCCGTTTTCCGTCACCAACTAATTATTGAACGAAGCCCCAACATTTTCTATCTTTCCTAATTCACACACTGTTTTGATCGGCTTTGGCAAATTTCAAAATAATTGTTACTCTAGCCATCGCATATTTCATCCAAACACCGTTGTAAATATAATTCTCGCTCGACGAAACGGCCACCGACGATCGGTCAGAACTAGGATACAGGGGGGTTTTGAAAACTTTATTCAAATTTATAGGAGGGTTTGCCTGTACTGGACTTACGTTGTATATGGTTTAACTGTAGTCATAGTAAACTTCATTTTTCTAATATAGGAAGTGTCGTAACTACCCGTTTTCTAATATTTTTTCTAACTTCTCAATTGGTCAACCATATAGTTAAAAATTAATTACTCCGTTCTAATTAATTGCTGTTTTTACTTTACTATCTGTATACAGATAAGGAAAGTATAGGATTCCTGATTTTTTTAGACCACGAGTTTCTGACGGTTTTTTTCGTTTTGGGATTCCCTGAATCAGTTTTGACTATTTTCGCGATGATGTCTGTGTGTGTGAGTGTGTGTGTATGTGTGTGTGTTTGTGTGTGTGTGTGTGTGTGTTTGTGTGTGTGTGTGTGTGTGTGTGTGTGTGTGTGTGTGTGTGTGTGTGTGTGTGTGTGTGGGTGCGTGCGTGCGTGCGTGCGTGCGTGCGTGCGTGCGTGCGTGCGTGCGTGCGTGCGTGCGTGCGTGCGTGCGTGCGTGCGTGCGTGCGTGTGTGTGTGTGTGTGTGTACCCTCGATAACTCATGAACGGATAGAACGAAAAACATTAAATTTTAAACTTAAGCTTTATTTCAGCCTCCAGTGAACTGATTAGATTTTGGGTAGAGTCGGAACATGTGCGGGGTACTTTATAGGTAGTCATTTTTATATTTTGTGGAATATATCTGTTATTTATACTTGGAGAAGAAAATACTTTAAATAAAAGTTACTTACAATATTATTATCTATAATTTTTGTACCTTATAAAATTTTCCAAAAATAGTCCGTAATCGAGAAATTTGACAAAATGTAAAAAACATATTTCTTTATAAAAATTGATCAAATAAAAGTTGTTTGTAATTCGCTCCGTGCGAAGTCATGGAAAGGGAAGCAAAAGCGATACTAGCGCTAGCTGTGGATAATTCGTGCATTTTAGGGGGATATTTTGTAATTTTGGCATATCAAATACACGTATACATTTGACTTTTTTTCAAAAAAGTAGGTAAAAACAACACAATAAGCAACCGGAGTTGCTGTGTTGAAAATTGTACAAATACTAGCAAAAAAAACAGTGAAACTTATATAACAAATTTCACTAACAAAGTGGAAATTAAAGAAATAAATGGATAGGTGTACAATAAGAAGAAAAATTACCTTTATTTTTGTGATAATAACAGTAATGCTGGAAATAGTAGACATCAGAAACTAGAAAGTTTTTAAATAAACAATAAATTATCATTTTACGATGTTCTTTAATATCCCTTTATTCTTAAATGTTCATTCAGCAAGGACTAGATTTCAAGATTTCTGCCGTTGATTATAATATTTGGCTGGTATGCAATTTTGTGACTTACTGATCGGAAACCAGTTTTAATCATTCATTCTGTTTTCTTTAGAACAAAAATGAAAATATAAGTAGCGATCCTTTTTATACATTTTAATTTCACGCTATTATAAATGGTTTCTTCAATGACAACTTATTAGACTTAGGCAACTTCTCATACATTTTCCAGTAAATACTGTTGCCTGCCTATATTTTATTATTGATTTTTAATGATTATACATAATTTTCTTCAATTTAAGCGTGAAAAATATATAATAATAATAAATTAATGTTTTAATTGTTTTATAAATCCATATACTTTTATTAAAACTAACATATATACTTTTTATTTACGAATTCTATTAAAAATTGTATTTGTCAGTATAGGCAGAAATACTCCTTTAATACCAAAACAAATTGACGCTGTTGTCGCGCACGGAGCGAATATAATTCTCTATAATTCTCTATACATCATTTCTATAAAATGGACCGAATTCGAGATATTTGAGAAAATGTGTAAATTTCGAATTTTGAAGAAAACTCAGAAACGGATAAAGGAAAAAACATTAAATTTTAAACTGAAGTTTTATTTTGGCCTTAGGTGAAATGACTAGATTTTGGACAAAGTCGGAACATCTGGGGGTGTACTTTATGGGAGGCCGTTTTTATATTTTATGGAATATATCTGTTGTTTACGTTTGAAAAAGATAATTGTTCAAATAAAAGTTACTTCTAATATTATTATCTATAATTTTTGCTTTATGCCAATTTTTTTTAAATGGTCCGTATTCTAGAAATTTAACAAAATGTGCAAAATTCTGATTTTTAAGAAAATTGTTAAACTAAAAGTTGTTTGTGATATCAATCTCTATAATTTTTGTTTTTTCATGATTTTTCTAAAATGGACTGTAATGGAAAAATTGGAGGAAAAGTGCTAAATTAAAATTTTTGAGCATTTTCGTTTTCAATGAATATCTGTAAAAAAATGTTTCGAGTTAGATGTAAATGGAAAATGTATATATTTAGTTTATCCTCTAAACATTTATAGAGGGGGTGCAATAGGTTGTACAAAATAACCGAAAGAAGCCTATAATAACTAGATAGGAAAGTCATGTGTTGGACACATCAGATTTTTTATTGTTTTGACCAGAAAATTTAATTTAATTTTGTTCATTGGGGAAATATACTTTCTATATACCGTATTGTACATAATTTCCGACTTAAATTTTATTTTTCAGTACTAGTAAAAGGTAATATGTACTTTAATTTCATTTAGTGGAAATTTTAGTCTTATTTATTATTAAGTTTATTTAAAATTTATTTTCTATATATATACTTATAACTTTGATTTCATTTGTTTTCTTACATTTTATTACCGTCATATTTAATCAATTTTTATTACTAAAAATTTCCGGACCGATTAGCTATCGAACCGCAATTATTTCCCTATAGTTTTTTTTTTTAATTTTAATAATTTATTTTTATTTAATTTTCCGTATACAGAGAACCATGAATATTAAACTAGTTTACAACTGTAATAATTTATTTAATTTAATTTTCCGTATACAAGGGGAATCGCAATTATTTCCCTATACTTTTTTTTTCAATTGTAATAATTTATTTTTATTTATTTTTCTGTATATAGGGAACCGTAATTATTTTCCTGTAATCTTCATTCAATTGTAATAATTCATTTTATTTATTATTCCGTATACAGGGGAAATCGTAATTGTTTTCCTATGGTTGTTAATTTTAATAATTTATTTTTATTAATTTTACGTTTACAAACGTGCCAAAACCGTGCACTACCACCGTTGAATTTTTTTTTTGTAAATATATATTTTATTATCTACTGCGTTTCTCTTATTGCTGGTTCTTAACCAATTTCTTTCAGGGTGCCGTAGGGTACGAGGTTTGAAGGAGATGAGTTGTTTTTTTTATTTATTCTAGTTTAGTGGCTACCTAGTTACCAGTGACCGCCTGGAAATATTTTTAACTCCACTGAGTTTATCTTGAGTACACTCTGGTGTACTACAGGGTCGCACAGCAAACTGTATTACCAAAACTGGCGTCTCAGCAACCCCTATTCGGGAATCACCTATACAGTAAACTGTATCTTACCATAAATAAACCTTTTTAAAAGACCCTGTTAACGGTAATATAATAGGTAATTGATAAATAAATATGAAGAAAATGACAAAACTTATTTTTATTTGAATTCATTATAAATATATAACAATTCCAAAAAATATTTGCTGGCTTCATATCATTAAGTTCTTGTTCATGAAAAATAAACTTTTATTATTTGAGCGTCCTTATTTATTTAAAAATTTGGATATTCCACACAGAAACCCATTGTTTATTAGAAAGCAACATTTGCAGTTGAATATGGAAGTATAATTTTCTGGTCACTTTGCATTCGATATAATGTTTTTAATTCGAAGAAGAATCGACATCATTAAAACTTCAAACTTTTGACCACAGTGACCTTTTCTAATAATAAATGTTGATGTGATGGAAGATTATTCGCTTCGATGGTGTTCAGAAGCCACAAAAAGAAAGCAACACTATACACCCACCTTAACAAAATAGAACCTGGACAGGAATTTAAATTACCTTCGAAAGCAGAATATTCTGTGAATTTACAAGATATGACCTTTTCCTTTTGTTTATTTATTACTGAATAACGCTATAAACTTTTTGTGGTCTGGTGTAATTCTAGCTTTAATGTTACAAATGGTAACCGAACATATGATAGTGCACTTCCTTGGAAGACCTACAATAGAATAGAAAACTTAACAATAGTAAGTACAGTTCATCAAATTTCTAGAGGCTTTCGACGGCTAGACAGAGAAAGCACTACTGACAGGCATCCCGACGGATTTACGCAATGAAAGTACACTCTGCGCATCAAGTATTTCACTATTTCATTCAGTCGTAAATGTCAGATGTAAATTTCGCTAAAACATTTCTTTTATTTTCGTTTGTGTTTTTTGCTCATTACAGTTTAATAGAACCTAAGTATGGAGTTTAATAGCAAATTAAGAGACCGCGTGATTAACAGTCAATCTCGCGAAATAATAGCCAATGTTATAGAGTTTATGAGAAGAGAAGGAAACTTTAATTCACCTTCAATACCATTTAAAAATGTAAATGATCGTGTTGCTGCAGCCACAGGAGTATCTAAAAACACTGTCGTCCGCATTTCTGGAGAGAAAAAAAGAATCGATAACCGTGAGATATCGGAATTTTCATCACCAAGAAAAACCATTAAAAAACCAAAAACAGTTAATGATATAGATGAAGCTACACAAGAATCAAATTTTATTTTTTTATAATTAGATAGCTATTTTTGTTTCTGAGTTGTGTTCATTTACAGGCTCAATTTTTTTCCGTTTTTCCTTTTTGATTTTATATGGGGTTTCAAGTTGTTTTTGACTTATTTCGACGTAAATCACAACAACACACTCATTCGTCGAGATAATTTATCGTTTTGTTTAATAGATCAAGAAATGTAAATATTCCCCTGTTATTTTTTATAAAATTATAAGAGAAATAAATTTTTTTCTAAATAGTATAGTTTATTATTTTGTAGAAAAACAAAATTTCGAAAATTTTAGTAATGTTTCAGAAACAACCGTTATTAATAATAGGTACCATCTTCCTTAATAAGGTAGAAATAAAATATAAACTATTTCCACGATTTACAAAGGCCTACAAAAAAATTATAGGTATTTTCCGCTATCCTGTAAAATTTATATTTTCTGACTCAATTTCAAAAGGTTAAAGGAATTCCAAAACACCTTTTATGGCATAATAATTATTTTCAATTCTACATACTATCTTTAGCTGCTTTTAAAAACGTTCTAAGAAAGTCCAATCAGACCAATTTAATCCCTAAACTATTCCACACTTTTAAAATTTAATTACCTAAAAATATTAAAAACTATTTAAAATAACTTGTTTAGCAGACTGTACAATAGCTATCTTAGTCACACGTAGCGCGTTCTCTGTCTGGGCGTCGAACACCTCTAGAAATTTGATGAACTGTAGTTAGTTTGTATAATAAATAAATGTCTTAAATACAAATCTCTTTGAATACAATAATTCTAGAAAGATTTGGAGCTTAGAAAGTGTAGGTACTTACGTTGCGAATTTCAGAGTCAATAAACTTTATATTATTTATATAAAAAATCATTAATCATGTTAGAATCCACCTTGGATAAGTTGTATAAAGATTCTTCTTTTTATCCTGTTCGTACTTTAGCCATTTTAAAATAAATCAAAATAATCTCGCAATCGAAAACAAGGTTAGGATTTTTGACATTATAGACGCAGAGATGAAACCACGTTGCCAGATTCAGAGAAAATATTTTGCGATATGTCGATTATGATTTGAATAACATTTCGATTAAAAAGAAAAGTTTATTGAAATAGTAAGTGTCAAGTTGCTTCATAAAAACTGAATTTAAACAATTATTCTTTTAGTTTTAATATATATGTTTTTGTGTTAAATTATACGATCTTAACCTTTAAATTGTCCGTTGTCCGGAATTTCTATAATTCTTTATAGGAAGTGGCAACAGGGTAAAAACATATCGATTATTGTCTGGAAGGTTATTGGCCAATCAGATTTTAGGCTTCATTATGACGATGCCTAAAAATAATTGTGGCGCACGTTTCAAATTTGCTTGATTTTTTTTAATTATAAAAAATTCTTGTAGGAAAATTTGAAAAGAGAAAAATTTCAAAAAAATATTTTTGGATTAGATTTTGTGCTAGCTTTTAGAAAAAAATATTTTTAAATTCTACTAAACACGTCCATTGTTTTACGTGTTATTTTAATTTTATATTTAAAAAAATAAGTTTTTTATTATTTAGTAAAGAAAAATATTTTGTTTGCGCTAATAATTTTTTTTTAGTGTTTGTATCGAAAAAATATTGAACATAAATAAACTTATAACTTACTAGAATACAATTCAGAAATTTTCATGTGTATTTCTGTTGCTGCTATAATAAAAAGTATATTTTTTTTTGTTTTTGTTTATTTATGTTTATTTTTTTGTTTTTGTTTATGTTTTGTTCTTGTCATTTA